>SNQJ01S0028373.1:62576-75986 GCA_010110895.2 Picea sitchensis
AGAGCCCCCCAAAGTATGAAGTTAGAACAAAGTGATAGTTGAAATACTTTGTCGAGTGTGTGTAGGGAACAAGGAACAGTCGGTTGGAAACTTGCCAACAAACAAGGAAATACAGTACAATAATACATCATCACTGAGGTAGGAATTCACATACTCAAAATACAAATGACTCGGAGCATAAATGCCAACATGCCAAAATCCATGTCAAGTAAGACAGGTCATGGCCAACAAACATACATTGTGGATCCATGCCGATATGACTCAAATCTAAACATAGCCACCAAAAATACACTTTGGATTTATGTGTTAAAGTTTCAAATTTGAACATAGCCACCAGACATAGAATGTGGATCTGTGCAACAACACACTGAATATACTCCAACGCAACCCAGATCTGTCATAAAATATCCAGAGTCTTTATCTCCAACAGTCTATGGTATGAATCTAACCACGTGAATACATGTGATGAAGTCGAACATGGTAGAAAACACTTGATTACCGATCATTAGTGTATACCATTAACAAGTGCGAGGGAAATCACCATTAATGTCAATGACTCCCAAGGTACTCTAGTACAATCCAATGAATGTGAATCAATGAGTTGTGGTTGAACACTCGACGAAACCTTCCGATCAGGGGTCAATAATGAAAATCCATTATCGAAAGTGAGGAAACCTGTCATTGAGGCATGCAAGTTCCAAGGTACCAATTGGTTTATAAGTCTAATTCTTGGATAATGAGTTGAAGTCGACAGGAAAAGACTCATCACAGGAGGGCCTTAATGCATCCCACATCAATGACATGAAATGTGCAATAAGATTTGAAGTAGATCAGAGTAACAAGTGATTTAGGACTGACTCAGGGATGACCGACGCAATAGAAGGCTTAAAGACTACAGAAATGGCCAACATAATAGAATGATTTTTGGGTTGAACTTCATTTTGAACATATTGATGACACGACAATTGTCTTGGAAACATTGACTCAACAACAGGGATCACAGACCAATTTGTAATCTTATAAAGGAGTATGATCAGGAGGCAAGTGGGAATTCCAGAATCACTTGAGTTCACACCCTGGTGTTCAGTCCAGCGTGAACCCCTCGCAGACAACTTGTGTCCCTCCTGTAAGAATCCTTGATTCTTGCACTATACCCCATTGGCAGCCTGCGAACTCACTTGTGAAAATTTTGGATTAGGTCTTCCTGTCTTTTTGTTGCTCAGTTTTTCTTTAATCAGTTGGATCGAGCTTTCAGAGCCTATATTGATCTCTTTGCAGTGTGTTTGACATTCTTTGAGTTTCTTTTAGCCACATTGGATTTGTTTTCTTTTGAAGGATTAGTCTCTTTCTTTGAGTATCTTTCAATTACAAAGCGTGTGTTTTCTTTAGAATTGTTTAGGGAAAGATCAGATTTCTTCTGAATAGCTCGCTTTAAAAGAAAACTTTTAGTTTGGGTTTCTTTGTTTTAATAAAGTCCATTATTTCTTTTGGTGAAATTGTTAACAAGCTTGAAATCAAAATACCATGTTCAAAGACCTATATTTCATTTTTTAACGAGGTTGCCTCAGAGACACAAAAACTATCGTTTAGAAACATTTTGGCCTAGAGAAAATTGTGGCCATCCTTGTGAAGACTCAAAAAAGAGAAAGGTGAGTGTAGGAAGTGAATTTGTTTCAAGTTTGAATTCTCAGGAGGTGTAGCGCAAGATGAGACCGAAGTTGTTGGGCTCAGAAGAGGATCAAAGGCCACAACCTTTGAGCATTTGAAATTTCGTGTGTGCTCGTGAGTTCGATGTTCAGTGGATTTGGATTCAAGTGTGTTGAGAACAATTGAATCCTGAAGTTCCAAAGTGTGTGGGTGTGAAGGTTTAAGCCCATGGTTTTGACCAAGGTCAAGTGGAGGACTCTGTGGGTACTAAGAAACTCATAAAAATGGTATTTCACAACTAATAAGTAAGACCTTGATCTGTCAAGAATATAGAAAAGTTTCAGTGTGAACCTGTGAGCTAATTCAACTCCCGAAGTCGATCGATCCTAGACCTGGAGGTCGCGCAACCACAAGGGAGAGTAGGGGGGTCTGCATCATTATCCCTTTACCTTATTTTCTTACTTTCAAGAAATACTAGTTCTTAACTAATAATAAATAGTTTTAGGTCTTATTGGAGGACCAATATGTAGTTTCAACATAAAAAAATATCTACAATGTCCCATGATGTAATAGCTAAATATATAATAATAAGGTCTCTCACAGTATTCTTGGGGTCATGTCTTTTCTACCATTATTCTCTGAAGTGATAAGATAGCAGAGCATTAACCTCTTCTTGGGCTTGTTTGGTGTTCTCGAAGAAGTAATTATTGACATATAGTGGTAGCAGTGGCTAGATTTATTTTTTCAGTCAATATAACATCCCCCCAACCCTGTGTATGATGGTTTGGTATGTGACCTCCTAGAGTACCACATTGCAAGGAACGAAACGAGGGAGAAAATGAGGAGGTCTCATTGCGCGATACACCTTTATATATGTGTCATGCTGCATGAGATACTAGTATAGCCTCTGGTATTTCATCCAGTATTTGTGCCCCTAGAGAAATTTATAGTACATATGAATTTTTCGGTCAGATGGCTTCCAAATCCACCCCATCCTATGGTACTTGTTGGTTGTGCACATAACATCCAAGAGATACGAGGATATATGAAATATTGAAAAAGTTTCAGGCTGGGCCCCTTTGACTGCAAATAAAACCATTGTGATATTTTCAGATAGGATGTCATCCCAATTAAATGATATTCCTTCATCTATAGAGTATTATATGAGGGGAATATACAATAAAGATAATTGGGATGCATCCGGTTTCCCATATAATTGACATAAAATGGCTACTATGTATTGATAAGGTATTCTCAGGGAACTTGTGGGGTATCCACCTTTGGGATTGTATTTCAATTCTCTGTGGGCCCCATAACATTTTGGAAACATGGTCTTCAACATGTATTCAAACACTCTAAGAACCTTACTATATGACTGCTTACTTCCCTTTTTGATGTAGTAACACTTGGCTAGATATTCAGGTCTAACTGAAGCTATGGTGTCCTTCCTCATATTTCACATCTATTTGCCACTTATATAGATATTCTTCAAAATCCATGTGACAAAATTTACACATGGGAACACCACTAGGTGTTCTTGTACTCTAAAAATTATTTGCTTTCAGATGTTCTTGAACATCTTAATCTCATCTGGCTCTTCATCTTCAGAGGATAAGTTATACTTTTTGAACATGTGGTATCCTTCTCCCCACTTTAATGTTTCTAAGTCCTCCTCTAGGATTCCTAATGTATCATCAAATGTGGCTCTGATTATTTCTGGCTCCGCTTCCGTTTTCTAGACACTACCAGAGGCCTCTGTCTCGTATACCTTACTTTTTGACTTATTTCAATTTGACATTCCTGAACCTGGAAGAAAAATTAGCTTAGTGCAGAGAATAATTTTACTAATAATATGAAATTGAATGCATCATAATAATTTTCACTACCAAAGAACTCATTGGGGAAGTCACTATGTATAAATTCATCCTCTAAGGATGATAAAGTGATGGCACACATTCTTGAGCAAATTGGTGAATGTTTGATGAAGGAACGATGCAAAATGTGCTCATAAGGAAAAATCAGAGCCTTAGAGACTAACTCCTTCGATACAAATTAGAGGAGTTGATAATAAGTTGTTCGATGTGTACCAGATTAGTTAATTTCTAATCTTTTGATACATTGTTTGAGGAGATTTAGTCAAGTTAGATCCGTTGCAATATAAATAGGGTTGATGACAACTCCTCCTTTGTGAATTAGAGGAGTTAACTCTAACTATTTTGATGATGCATTAGATAAAATAATGTGAAAGTTTTCGAGATAAAGGATATGGTAAAAGAATCGAGGAAGTTGTTTGGAACTCCTCCTAATATTATAGGATTCAAAAATAAATCCCTCGATATAATTGAAGTAGTTACTAGGAAATGGTACAATGGAGAAAAAGAGGGTTGTTGGTTTTGTTTATGAAGATTAGACAAAGGAAGGAAAAACCTAGTCATAAGTCTCGTGCTCCAAATAGAAATTATCATTAAGTGTTACAAGTTTCATTGATAATGTCATTGGGGAATAAAATATTTATTAGGGTTAAGCATTAATTTCATTCCAACAATCTCGACGTCGGCCAGGTTAGGTAGGGTGCCACAAAAATCCTTCCTAGGTGAAAGCAAAAAGGGTTTAATAGTGTTTTGGGCAACATTGTTTGCAAAATAGATTTGGGACTAAACTTGTTAACACTATAAAACCTTCCAATATGCATCATAATTCCTTCAAATAGACATATAAATATATCTTTCAAATAACATTGTCAGTTTTTATGAAAACCACACATACTCTATTACCGTAGAAAAAAATCATGGTATACGAATTTAATTTTCCTTATACCAAAATCAAACTAATTATCCTTTATACTCTTATGACATAATTCACATTAAAAACACTTCATTCAAATTGAATTTACCTACTATATGATGTTAATGCCTATTGTGATGGTCATCCTTTGCAAAGGAACAATGTAAGACATCTAGAAAGTGTAATTCATGTTGAGGTTTAGAGGAGGTTTAATAATATATTAATGTATTAATTAATCAACACAATAATTTATAATACATGTCAATTAATTTATTATATATATAACATAGTTGCATGGAACTGGTCTAGTATTTCCAACATCTCTAAAATTCGTTCGTCAAGTTTTGGGAGCTTGGGAAATAGTAGGGAACTTCTTGAATTGGCTAGGAACTCTTTTGGGAACTTGGGAGCTTTTTGGGATCTTTAACATCAAGGAAATAGGAGCTTGCGAACGAGTTTCCTAAAAAGAGAGATTTAAGTTAGAATTGTACTAAATTAAAATGTAAACATTTTTTATTCCATTAGTACAAATATAGAATTTATTACAAATGTTTTCATTATATTTATTCAAAATATCACTATAAAACTAAGACTAAACTACACTTAAATATTATTTCAAAAATTAGTTAAGTTAAAAAACTTAATAATACTCACTTTATAGTTGTGGATAGGAATTTTTTTTAATAAATGTATGTTTTACTTCAAGCTCAAACTAAACATGAAAGTCAAATAAATCAAACCTATCCATTGCAAGTTTTTGCTCCACTTTGTAGTTGATATCAACCAACCATATCATTAACTCTGATTATATTTTCATATTAGAAGCGTAGTGGTATTTTACTTTATTCCAATAAAAAAAGAATAATGTTACAAATTTATAAATATGCTTGAAGTTTATATATGTAAAGTTTAATTATAAAAATATGTTAAAATTGTATATATGCATTTTGAATTTGGCTTCTCATTTTTTAATGGAATATTTATGGATATTAAAGTTTCACTATTGTGTTAAATATATTCATATAATTATTAGCACAAATTAAATTAGTAATTTTAATATTGTACTTGTTGCAATAGGAGAAACATTGTCCTCGATTGNTATAGAATTTATTACAAATGTTTTCATTATATTTATTCAAAATATCACTATAAAACTAAGACTAAACTACACTTAAATATTATTTCAAAAATTAGTTAAGTTAAAAAACTTAATAATACTCACTTTATAGTTGTGGATAGGAATTTTTTTTAATAAATGTATGTTTTACTTCAAGCTCAAACTAAACATGAAAGTCAAATAAATCAAACCTATCCATTGCAAGTTTTTGCTCCACTTTGTAGTTGATATCAACCAACCATATCATTAACTCTGATTATATTTTCATATTAGAAGCGTAGTGGTATTTTACTTTATTCCAATAAAAAAAGAATAATGTTACAAATTTATAAATATGCTTGAAGTTTATATATGTAAAGTTTAATTATAAAAATATGTTAAAATTGTATATATGCATTTTGAATTTGGCTTCTCATTTTTTAATGGAATATTTATGGATATTAAAGTTTCACTATTGTGTTAAATATATTCATATAATTATTAGCACAAATTAAATTAGTAATTTTAATATTGTACTTGTTGCAATAGGAGAAACATTGTCCTCGATTGACCTTCAATTTTATTTAAATAAGATTTAAAATGTACCAATATCTATATACATTGTCATCGACTTATGTCAACACATTTTACTTGAATATTTTTTCTACATATAAATTATATATAATTCAAATATAAGTTACAAAGAACTTTTGAATTTTACCAACTTACATATAATTATATATAATTTTTGCCGCATAAAAGGTCGTCAAGGGAGGTGAGGTGAGGTTGATGGAAGGTTCGACTAAAATTGTCAATAAATTGTGAGATGTTGATCATGATCCGTCCAAGTGGAATTTCAAAGGAGTTTCTACTCAGAACAACCGTAGATGGGGAGATGAGAATAATTGTAGATGCAAAGATAAGAACCGTGCAAGACAAAAGAGATTATCGGGTGCTAATCATCATTCGTCCAAGTCGCGTTGCAAAGGATTTGTTGCTCAAAATAATGGTAGATGGGGTGTTTCGATCTACACAAGATGATATAAAATTTTGTTACGATCTTTTTATCGTCAATATGAGGCTGCAATAGCATATGATAGTGCCAACCTCAAGATAAAAATCCATGAAATGCAAGGGCCCATGAGTTTTCTTAGACATAATTACAAGATGGAAATCAAATTTTAGGACATGTACATCAAGCAGGAGATACTAGATATGATCAAAGACCATTCCTACCAAGAGAATTTGAAGAGGTTTATGAATTCAGGGGACCAATTAAGTGCTCATAAGATCCTTCACAATAACAATAGTTGAAGGTGGCGATATAGAAAGGAAGAGAGAACTTTTGTTCAAGAAACATGTGACACCCAGTGACTTTGGCAAGCTTAACAGGTTGGTCCTTTCAAAATATCAGACATAACATTATTTTCCACTGAATTTTCATGTGGATGAGGAGCATGGGAAACAAGAGGTGTTGGTATTCACAAACGAGGAGGACAAGTTATTGGATTTTTGTTACACTTTTTAGATGAGGTATGTGCTAACCATTGGATGGAAAATCTTTGTGAAGCACAAATATTTAAGAGTAGGGGATATTCGTTTCTTTGAAAGATGCAACTCATGCAATATAATCATTGTCATTCATAACAATAAATATGAACATCGTGATGAGGAGAAGGGCCATTGTGTCCAATCATTCTAGCCTCCAGGTGAAAGAAACAATTCATAACATCATGTCCAATCATTCCAACCTCCAGGTGAAATAAGCAACTCTAATGGTGAAGCCTCATCCGAAACGTGGCCATTAAATGAGAAAAAATGTTTTTCCACTATTTGGTATTGATGTTTTAGATCCTAGAAGGGAAGGATAATAGTTGATATTTAATTAATTTTTACTTGATATTTATATAAATTATATATACTACAAGAGGAAGCAATCACAACAAGTACTCCTATGTACAAATTCCAGCAGAAGTTAAAACACCCCCAACAACATCTAAAGTCTTGTAACAAATCAACTTTTAGTAACATTTTCTACGCTCAAGAAATCCATAACCAACAAATTCAAGATCTCCAATGGCATATTAGAATTCAAGGTTTCACTAACTCTCTAAAGGACCAAGAGTTCATCCTCAATAAAAAACTGGCAGAAAAATGGGAGCAGGAAAAAATTATGTGGAGGCAAAAATCTCGTATCCAATGGTTCAAAGAAGGGGAAAGAAACACTAAATTTTTCCATAGATCGATGATTCAACATTGCCACACTAATTTCATCACTCATCTTGTCTCGAATGAAGGCCTTGAAATTAAAAATCATGTAGATATAAAGCATGAAATTTTGACTTACTACATGCACCTTCTTTTTGAACATCCTATATATCACACTCAATATATAGAATCTTTCATCAAGAACATCCTAAAGGAGGTCACCAAACAATAAAATGAGGCTTGAATGCGCCAAATTACCTAGGAAGAGGTCGATCAAGCCCTCAAGGACACCCCAATAGAAAAATCCCCAAGACCTGATGGATTCACAATAGACATTTTTCACCAATGCTTGGATATGATCTAAGAAGAGGTCTCAAAGATCATATAAGATTCCATAAAGTTGGTGCAGGTCCTATAGGCTCTCAACGCCACATTCCTCACTCTCATTCCAAAAGAGAACAAAGTCACATCTCCAAATTATTTCCTACCCATTGCACTCTACAATGTGATCTACATCTCACTATAAAGGTCATCGCCAAGAATCTCAAAATCATCCTATCGTTCGTCCACTTGCTTCATTCAACTAAATATCCTCGTATGCTTCTAAAACTAGATATTTCAAAAGCTTTCAAGAAACTAAGTTGGAATTACTTGAAGGAAACCATTCTAGCCTTTCGTTTTCACCCCTCATGGGTCTTCTAGATTGTCAATATCACTTTGTCTACCTTGTTATCCATCCTGATCAATTGCGTGCCATCCAAACCATTTCCCCCCTCCATAGGTATCAGAATAGGGGATCCTCTCTCACCTTTTCTTTCCATCTTAATTTCGAAAGGTCTTAGTCAAACTATCCAGGCAGCCATTACCGATAATTCCCTCTCGGGTCTTACCCTTCATGGAATCTCCCCAACCATATTGCATACTCAATTAGTGGATGACATCCTTTTTATGGGACTCCCCATAGTTCAGGAATCTATCTGCATCTGCTTTATGATCAACCTTTTATGTGATTCTCTCAGTATGGATGTAAACCTCTCCAATTCCTAAATATTTTTCTTCAACACGACCATGCATATCCAAATCCACATCATGCAAATCCTGGGATTCACCTGCAACTCCCTCCCCTCCAAGTATCTTGGTATCCCTCTTATCGATAATCCATTGAAGAACACCACCTAGAAAGATCTGTTATCCAAATTCAAGAAAAACTAGCCTCTTGGACTTTTTGTTACTGCAATCTTCCCAACCGACTAATCCTCCTCAAGTTTTTCCTTCAAGCTCTCCCTGCTTATGCTCTCTCGTCCCTTGCAACCCCAGGTTTCATATTTACCATCATCAGAAATATCCAAAGGATATTCCTCTAGAAATGAGCCAAATATGGGAACAAAATGGCTCTGGTAAGTTGGAAAAAAACACGCAAACCAAAACATGCAGGGGGAATCATACTCAGAGATCCGTCTATCCTAAAAAAAGTACTGAGTGTGAAAATCTAGTGGAGATGGTTAAAGATACCTCAATACCTTTGGGCACACCTTTGGAGGAGAAAATATAAACCTACCATACTAGATAAAAAACTAATCAGATGGAATGGTCAAGGCCCCATATCTCTCATATGGAATGAAGATAAGAAAAACAAGGGGATGATCATGGATCACTCTTTCTGGGAATTTCAAGATGGGACCTCAACCCTTTTCTGGAGTGACTCTTGGCAGCAATTTCCAGCCCTGGATAACGAACCCACTTTGAGTAATTATATACTCATAACGGAAGGCACAGGTCTCCTAAAATTAGTTTATTTTTGGATTCATGAAGAAAACAGAGTCACTTGGCACAGATGGAAAACTACTCACAATGAGAGGAATATGCCCCCTGAGGTAAATATCAAACCCTTTCTCGACAAGCTCATCTCAAGGAGAATTTTTATCCAATAGGGGGAGGACATCCTAAGGTGGGGAAAATCCACCGCAGGCACCTTCAACCTCAAAGAGGCTTACTTCCTTAGTGCAGAGAATAAGTCCCTCCAAAAAGATGCATCTTGGAACAAAATCTAGGGAGAAAATCTTTGGCCCAAAACAAACACCTTTCTTTGTTTATTCGTAAACAAAAGTATCCTCTCCTGGGACAATTTAACAAAAAGAGACTTCACAGGCCCGTCTTGGTGCCCTTTATGTTGCAATGAGGAGGAGAAACAAAATCACCTACTCAAATTATGTCCCTTCAGCTCGAAAATGTGGGATCAAAGTGCCAACATTATGAGAATGTTATATAGAAATAGAGGTTTGTCCTAATGGAAACCATTGAGGTTTGGATAGACTCACTATTTAAATCTCGCATCCTCGATCAGATTTGGCCATTTCTCCCCGAGTTTATTCTCTGGAAGATATAGAAAGAAATGAATAGAAGGATATTCAACTCCTCCCCATTGAACTGGCAAGAAATTTGGTCCAAAATCCTCTCCAACATCAAGGAAACAATCAACTTACACCATAATTGGACAATTCAATATTTCTCTTTTCCGTCCAATGAGCAGATCATTCTCAATGCTTGACTACTCCACCTCACCCGTTCTCTTCCAACTTTAATCCTTGGTCTCTCAACAAAGAATATTCCCTCTGATTGGCATGCCTCACAATATGGTACATCAGGTTTTTGCACCACCATTCTCAACAGAAAAGGATATATCCTCCTTCTAATAGAGAGAAACTTAGGGAATAACACTAAAAATGCTGCTCAATTTTGGTGACTACTCAAAGGACACAAAGAGGCCAAAGAACAAGGGATAATTTTTCTCATAGCAGAAGGAGACTTTCAAATCATCATCAACCTCCTCTCCCATCTCTTAAATGGTGTAGATCCGGAAAAGATTTCTACAAGTTGGAGACTCATGAAAGCGTTGATCAGAATAAAATTAATTCTTCATCCCCAGTCGATAATTATCCCCTCCCACATTCAAAGAAATGGAAACAAAGTAGCTGATAAGTTGGAAAATTTTGGGGTAGACTTGCAGGAAGGAGACTTTCGTTGTACCCGTGCCTCTTGTCCAAATCATCCCCTCATTGTTTCTTTCTTAACCAAAACTCACAGCAAGGATGTGCCCCTAGATGGGATGTCACCCGGATAATCGCATGAATGGACAAGTGGGTGGAAACCTAGCCACAACCCACTCAACACCATGCCAATGCAAACCACACTCCTGCATAGAATTTAATCCATGCATTTAACGCATCGGTCAACATACACCCATTACCACTCTCACATAGATCCAGTTCTGGCTATGGAAATCTAGTTCATAGAGGTCGTTAATGTGATGGGATGGCCTCCCAACCATTCCCATATCAATTTTTGGATCCATGGCTTTTGTTCTATGTCGGTGGAGTCTATTTCCCATTCACATCCTTCGCCTCTCACTCCTCGCAGTCACATTTCCGCTTGGGTTTCTCTTCGCCTATAGTTTGAACTTATCTCACTACTCCACCTTCGGTACATTTTCTCCCCTCCTCTCCTAGTATTCCTCCCGATGTCGCGACAATGAGGAAAATCAACACTTGGGGGTGCTTGGTATAATTCGAGGGGAAGAGGCTTGCAGGGTCAAGGTATGAAACAACCTTCCATTTGTTGGCCACTACTAGAGGCCTTGGTCCCATATACCTTAATTTTTGACTTCTTTCAAGGTGACATACTTGAACCTAGAATAAAAATTAACTTAGTGCAGGGATTAATTTTACAAATAATATGAAATTGAATGCAACATAATAATTTTCACTACTAGAGAACTCACTGGGGGAGTCACTGGGTAGAAAGTCATCCTCTAAGGATGATAAATTGATAGCACACATGCATGAGAAACTTGGTGAATGTTTGAGGAAGGAAGTATGGAAAATGGACTCAAAAGTAAAAATCAAAGGTTTAGAGATTAACTCCTCCAATGCAAACTAAAGGAGTTGATAATAAGTTGTTCGATGTGTATCGGATGATTTAATTTCCAACCTTCTGATACATTTTTTTAGGAGAGTTGGTCAAGTTATCTCTGATGCAATATCAACAGGGTTGATGAAAACTCCTCTACTATGAATCATAGGTGTTAACTCTAACTATTTCGATGATGCATTAGAGGAAAGAAGATGAAATCCTTCAAGTTAAAGACTATGGGAAAATAATTGGCAAAGTTGTTTAGAAATCCTCCTATCATATCAGAGGAGTTAAAAATAAATCCTTTGATATAATCATAGGGGTTACCAGGAAATGTTCCAATGGAGAAAAAGAGGGTTGTTGGTTTGGTTTTCGAAGGCCACACAAAGGAAGGAAAAACCTAGTGATAAGTATTGTGCTCCATATGGAAATTCTCATTAAGTGTTATGAGTGTCATTGATAATATCCTTTGGGAACAAAATGTTTATTATGGTTAAGTATTAATGTCTCTACAAGAATCTTGGTGTTGGCCAGGTTAGGGAGGGGGCCACGGAAATCCTTCCAGTGTGAAAGAAAAAAGGTTTTAATAGTGTTTTGGGAAACGTTGTTTCCAGAGTATATTTTTTATAGGACACGGGAAGAAATAAGAGGGTAGTGTGGAAATGCAAAGAAACCACAAACCAAGAAGAAAATAAAACCTAACCCTAGTGATGAATAACGTGTTGAGGCTTACCTGGAAATATGATGCCATGTGGTGGAATACAAGAGGCTGAGGGAGTCAACAAATCGGATCAGTGTGGCCTTTGTCTCGAATGAGGAAATCTATCTATACTTCTAGATGCTCTAGTGAAATAAGGATAAGTGGTTATTCAGTCTATATATAATGAAATAAATGACTTTTTCATTTAATGCAGTAATTGGCATAGATTTTTTATTAAAGGAATTGGGCTTAGGACCTTTGATGCATATTAGAAGACTTTGTGAGAAGTCCTCTGATTTCATTGATGAACATGGATGAAACTCCTCCAATGGGCATTGGAGGAGTTGGAATCAACTCCTCTCATTCCATCAAAATAATTTATAGCAACTTGCATGATAAGTGAGATTCATCAGAGAGAGTAAAGGGAACTCCTTCAATATAGATAAGAGGAATTAGAGGGAACTCCTCTCATGTACATTGGAGTAATTAACGTCAATTTCACAAACCCTAATTCATTTTCTAAATAGAATCATTGCAATTTACATAACTTGAAACATTTATATGCTATACCTTAGGGTTTCTATTGATCTTATTGCTTCATATTTATTGGTCAAAATAACAAACCTATAGTCAATTCTAATATTTTATATTCACTCTTGATATTTAAGGACTTACGTAAGAACCTTACTAATTTTATATCCATTGGACTAAGCTTGTTAACATTATAAAACCTTTCAATATGTATCATAAGTCCTTCAAATAACAATATAAATATATCTTTAGAATAACATTGTCAGTTTATATGAATATTCCGCATACTAAATTGCTCTAGAAAAAAATTATGCTTTTCAAATTTAATTTTCTTTATATCAAAGTCAAATTGATTGTTGTTTATACTCTTATGACATAATGCACATTAAAATGACACTTCATTCAAATTGAATTTACCTACTATATGACGTTAATGCTTATTGTGAGAGTCGTCCTTTGCAAAAGAACAATGGAGGACATCTAGAGGAGGTTTAATAATATATTAATGTATTAATTAATTAACACATTAAGTTAT
>SNQJ01S0028373.1:78715-106340 GCA_010110895.2 Picea sitchensis
ATGCACTTGCAGGACACCCTCTGGTTCCACCTGAATCACATTCCAATCGATAACATGATTAGCATCAGGTACATATTTCTTAAGCAGTGAAACATGAAATACATTATGTATAGTCATAGATGCAGGTAATGAAAGCATGTATGAAACCGGTCCAATCCTTTCCAGGATCTCAAATGGCCCACAAAATCTTGTTGCCAACTTGGCGCAACTTCCCAGCTTCAGGGAACTTTTGTTAGTTCTCACTTTCAGGAAAACATGGTCACCCGCTTTGAATTCTCTATGGGTTTTGTTACTATCAGCGTAACTTTTCTGCCTGTCCTGGGCAGCTTTCAGATTCTCTTTGATTTTTATCATTTGATCCTCCATCTCTTTGAGTAGTTCGGGTCCAACTACTACTCTGTCAGCGAGATTATCCCAGCTCACTGGAGTGTTGCACTTTCTTCCATAAAGCGCTTTGAATGGGCTCATCCTTAATGATGCATGGTACCCATTATTGTAGGCGAATTCTACCAAATGCAGGTAGTCCTCCAACTTTGATGGTTTATCCATCACATACATTCTCAGCATGTCTTCTATTACTCTATTTACTCTCTTTGTCTGTCCATCAGACTCAGGATGATATGCTGTACTAAAGTTCATATTCGTTCTGAATCCCTTGAACAGTGCTTTCCATAAATTTGAAGTGAATTTCGGGTCTCTATCAGACACAATTGTCTTACGAACTCCATGCAAGTGTGTGACTTCTTTTAGGAAAATATAAGCAACATCTGCTGCTCTGTGGGTGGTTTTCAGTGGAATAAAATGGGCAGCTTTAGTAAGCTTTTCCACCACCACCATGATTGACTCATGTTGCTTACTTGTTCTGGGAAATCCTATGATAAAATCCATTTTTACCATGTCCCATTTCCACTCAGGAATAGGTAAAGGCTTCAACAACCCTGCTGGGTGTCTATGCTCAGTCTTAACCTTCTGGCATTCCATACATCTGACGATGTATTCAACAATTTCCTTCTTCATACCTGGACAAAAATAATGGATTTTGACTGCTTCCACAGTCTTCTGATATCCAGGATGACCAGCATAAGTCACGTCATGCATCTCCTTTAGAATTGCCAACTTCAATTCTCAGTCCTTAGGTACATACCCTCTATTTTTATACAGAAGTAAACTATCAGTTCCTAAGGTATAACCTTCCTCAGTTTGTGGTCTCTCACATTGTTGTAGCTTTTCTACAAGTCTTTTGTACTGCAAATCAACATTTACAGCTTCGAGAATTTTGTCTTTCAACTCAGTTCGGTACATGCTAATGGCTGTAGCATGTAATTCATGCACTTTTCTGCTGAGTGCATCAACCACTTTATTTTCTTTCCCTTTGATATGCTTGATATCAAAGTCATATTCGCACAGAAACTCCAACCATCTGATTTTCCTGGCATTTAAGGTTGGTTGTTCAAATAAATATTTCAGACCATTATGGTCTGTTCTTAACTCGAATCTTTTGCCCATGAGGTAATGTCTCCATTTCCTCAAGGCGTGGACGATTGTTTCCAGCTCTAAATCGTGAGTGGCATAGTTCTTCTCATGTTCCTGCAACTTTCGAGATTCATAGCAAACTATAAGTCCTTCTTGGCTGAGAACTCCTCCCATCCCTTCCTTACATGCATCTGTGCACACTACATAATCCTTGTCTGGATATGCAATCTTCAGGATTGGAGCACTAGTTAGCAGCTACTTCAATCGCTGGAAGTTGCTCTCACATTCTTCAGTCCACTAGAACTTCTTCCCCTTCCTTTGCAAGGAAGTGATAGAATGGGCTATCCTTGAGAATCCAGCTATGAACCTCCTATAATAGCCTGCCAGACCCATAAAAGATCTAACTTCGACCACATTTCTTGGCACTGGCCATTCTCAAATGGCCTGTACCTTTTCAGGATCCACAGCGATCCCTTCTTCAGATATAATGTGTCCCAAGTAATGGATCTGCCTTTGGTAAAAAGAGAAATTTCTCAATTTTGCATACAACTGGTGTTCTCTCAACACCTACAGCACCATTCCCAAGTGTTGTTCGTTTTCTTCCTCTGTCTTGCAATACACAAAGATATCGTCCAAGAAGACTATGAAAAACTTGTCTAGATAATTTCTAAACACTCCATTCATTAAGCACATGAAGAAAGCAGGCGCATTGGACAATCCAAACGACACCACTGTAAATTCATAGTGACTGTACCTTGTTCTAAAGGTGGTCTTGCTAATGTCTTCATCTTTTATCCTCACTTGATGATATCCAGATCGAAGATCTATTTTAGAAAATACTTTCACATCCTTCAACTGATCAAAAAGATCATCAATCCTTGGCAGAGGATATTTGTTCTTGACAGTGACCTTATTCAACTGTCGAAAATCAATGCACAGCCTCAACATCCCATCCTTCTTCTTCACGAATAGGACCGGGGCTCCCCATAGTGACACACTGGGGAAAACATAACCTTTCTTTAGTATCTCTTCGAGTTGCAGTTGCAACTCTTTCAGCTCTGGCGTACTCATCCTATAAGGAGATTTCGAAACCGGAGTTGTTCCAGGCATCAAATTTATAGAAAAATCGATGTCCCTCTTCGGAGGTAGTCCAGGCACCTCCTGAAACACGTCCTTAAATTCTTGGAGCACAATATGGTCTTCCAAATTCGATACTACATCTCGGGATGCTTCTTCCACCCGAGTTGTAAGCAATTGACAGCCCTTTCAGTAACATTTCTTCAGCTGCATGGCTGAGATTTCTCTAACAGTCACAGCTCTGGGAATTCCTTGGATTGTTACTTGATTTCCCTCTTCGTTCAGGCATGTGAACCTCTTGTTACGAAAATCTATAAGGGAATGGTGTTGGTCCAACCAATCCATCCCAATTAGGCAATCATATGAGCCTAAAGGTAAAATGTTCAATTCCTCCCTAGTGCTCATTCCTTTCATGTCCACCGAACAGGACTTAACCAATTCAGTGACCTTCCTCTTGGTCCCTGTGGCTAACTGCACCAACCAAGACTTCTCATGTTTTTTCTTTATTAGATGCAAACTTTCCACCAATCTAGGATCTACATAACTATGGCTAGCCCCCGAATCAATTAAAATAACAAGTGGTTGGTTGTTAATCATACCTTCCACTTAAATCATGTGCGATTGAAATCCTGCTTGCTTGTTATCCAGGGCTGCATAGATCCTCGGCATTCTGCTGCCCATATCCTCCACTGTTTCATCTTTTTGAACAGTATGTACAATTCTCTCCTTATCATTTTTATGGGGACAATATCTATACTTGTGGTTTCCTTGACAGCCCCAACACTGAATGGGCGCCTGCCGTTGTCTTTGTGCACCCTCTTCAGTCCTTATCGGCTCTCTAAATGATGGTTGTCCCTGGCGACTATTTCGGAAAAAGAAAGGCTTGTCTCCCTTCTACCTCTATTCTTTCTTAAACCTCTTCTGGTCATCCCTAGCCTTCTGAAAGGTAGGCTTTTCCTTTGGTTGTTCGTATAAACATTTCTCTTTTCTGATGGTCTCTTCCATGGTATTAGGATCATCATATTGAATCTTGTCACTCATGAAAGGTGGTAGTCCACTCAGATACCTCTGAATCTTGAAAGCCTCGTCTTTGATGAATGGAACATACTTCAGTAGTTCCAGAAAACTTCGTTCATTCTCATCAATGGTCATACTGCCCAACTTGAGTTCGAAGAACTCCTTCATCTTTTTGTCAGGGTATCTTTTAGTCAGGTATTTCTTCTCGAAATACCTCTTAAACTCCTTCCACATGACCTCTTTCTCTTTGATGTGTTGTACTTGCACAAACTGATCCCACCACATGGACGCTTTTCCTTTCAGCTAGTACATTGCAATTCTACCTTCTGCACGGGCAGAATAATTCTGTAGTTGGAAGTATTTCTTCATTCCCAGCAACCATGTCTCGACATCTTCCTCCTTTTTATGTTCTCCATCGAATGTTGGAGGCTTAATCTTGTTCATCTCTCGTTTCAATTCCTCCCTTCTAGATTTTTGATGTTTTTTGGTAGGTGATGGGCTTGAACTACTGTGTGTCTTACTGTCAAAACGTCTTTGGGAGCGACTGTGATGTCGGCTGCCACTCCTCGATCTACTTCTTCTTACATGGGTTCTGCGACTCCCCATCATACTTGAGTCTCTTCCTTTCTCGAGTTTCTTCTCTATTCTTTCCATGCTCTTCAAAATTTTCAAATTGAATTCACCTTGCCGATCCTGGATTTTCAGGAGATTTTGGATATCAGTGAGGCAATCCTGGGCATATTTATGCAATCTTTCGATGAGTTGCATCATATGTTCTTCCTTATCCATCTCTTTTTCGTGCCCATTGGAGTTCGATCCTTCGACCCCCAGGTTAACATACTTTCCTTCCTGTTCATCTTCCATTTCAGGGGTAATTTGCACTCTTCCCCACTCCATACTCGGCGTTGATTAACTGGAGTTTTGGCCTTCGTTGAACTCTACACATGCATTGTACAATTGAATTCGCAATTTGTCAGGCCATTAGACTTCGTGAAAAATACAAAATATTTACAAGCCAGTTCAAACAAAATAAAAGACATTTCGTTTTAAATAAGTTTCTTGTACTGGAAGTATTATGTATCTCTTTCATTTCTTTGCAATTGAGGCAATTTATGGGACTTCGTAACTTCGAAATATTGGTCCACGAAGATCCGACAGTTAAATATACGAAACCCAGGTCACCCTTTTCGCAACTCACGATCTCGTGAGTTCGTGAGTCGAAGACCCTCGACTCATTTCCTCTAATCGGTGATACCCGAGATGCAACACGGGCATGGCTCCCTCCTTGCTAGCATCTACTATGCATGACCATAGCCTAGGTATAAGTCTAAGTGTTAGCACTCTTCTCTACTCGCACGTTCGCAAGTTTCAACGTCGAGCTCCCATGCTCTTATCTCGTGAATCCCCGAGACGCGAGAAGTCAACGGAGTGTTGACTCCTTTCCTTCTGGTGATGCGTATTCTCCCGTCAGCTGCCCAGGCCCACCTTGTGGTTTTTCCATGNCGCGACTTGGAGCATCCAACTCTTGGGCCCTCACCCTACGAACTTCCGAGTTTGCGAGACTCGAATCCTGGATCTCTTCGACACTTCATGACTCTGCAATTGCTACCACCTGTCATCCTCAGCTGGACGACTGTGATTCTCTTGCGACTTCGTCATTTCATGTCCTCGCGCCTCGCGATCCTTGACACCAAATTCTCGGCTCTTCTACTTACGAGCTCCCAAGAGGCAATGTGCCACCTGGCTGCTTGCTGACTCCTATTGTCCCACACCATTCTCGAGTGCCGGTATCCCGATATGACATCAGCCAGGCCCCACAACACGGAGCTCTCGCCTCTTCGCCACTCGTGAATTCGAATGACTTCCTCTTCCAACATTCGGTGCCCAATTCCCCGATGTGGGTAGTCTCATGAGCATCTGATCCCAAACGAACGGTCCAGATCAAGTCTCGCTAGTTCATAGATTTTTCCCCTAATTACTAAGGTTTATCCTTCGGGAATCTGCTGACAAATCCAACGACTGTCGGGTTTTCTGACTGAGATCTGACAGCTCAGATGGTTTCTAACTTAACTCAGGATTTCGCGTATCGTGATTTCCACACTCCTGTGCCAATTCAAAATGGATTTTAATCCTTGTGCACATTCTTCAGATCTAATAGTTACAAGGGTTCTCCTTCCCTCCCAGATGGATCCTAAGGTTCTAACACCATTGGTGTAGAGACCTGTCTCCCGTGGCCATAGACCACACTAGCCTGCGATTTCACTCACCGCTATACTTCCTGAGCTCGTAAGCATGGTCAAGCAACTACTTGACACTCTGGAACAAACGGAGGTCCGAAATTGATCCTCCGGACCCAATTTCCTTCGCATTTTGGGTCCAAAGGCCGCTCCACTAGCCCATCTAGGCTCAATGTTGTAACACCCTTTTTACTGCCAAATGGTTTTGTAGGTGTTACTATGCGGAAAAACACATACACATTCATTGTTGATTACGTGCATTTACATAGTGAAATACATTTAAGCTCAGAGTACTCATAAGAGATATTTTAACATAATTATCCATGGCAATTACATTAATCCAAATGCACAATAGAATGCATGATCATTTTAATACAGAGAGATACAAATCATATTGATAAAAGTGTGATAAATCATAGATAACACTTATCTTTTAACAGTAGTGAAATCCACCAACCAAGTGCAGGCCTTCCACGATCCTCCCAGCCTTAGACCACACTGCTCATCATCTCAATAGTGGGTCACCCCCGAGATGAGACCGAGCTCCACCCCAAGGCAAGGAATCCTAGGTTAGGCTGAGGTTACAGGGAAAACAACACATAATATTTGGAAAGGTTCTTCCCAAAGATGTCATATTACGCCCACTACTACCAAACTCTCATTCCCCACATGCTTATTCCTCCCAGGNAATTGCTCCAGGGACAATTTTCGCAGGGAACTACCCAGACTTCCCTCCTGGCAGAATGGAATTTCCCATCCGCCCTGCCTAGGATAGACTCACGCTCTAGTGTTGGGAATGCATGACAGACAATCCACGCAAGGGTCAATGCAGGTTCAGACGGTTCAGAAGATGTACGGGGGTGTTTCTGTTGGGGTCATATCTGTTCCTCCTGGTAGTCCGTGAGTCGACCTGGAGAAGAGAACCCCCAACATGGCTCATCACGGATTTTATTGTGTGGTAAGGGTTGACACTGTCGCCCATGCGACTACATGCATTCTGGTAACATGCGTGCTTCCCACCATTTGGAAATCACATGTCCTTCAAAAGGATTTAAGTTAAAACATATACTGCACATGTCTTTTTGGAATCATATTAAAATATTACTCCCAAGGCTTAATCCTTCTGGGCTCAACACTTAGCCCCTTTTCTACCTCCAGCCCCTAATTCCCTGCCTACTCTGTGGATGCTCAGTCCCCCTTCACTCATTCATTGTGGTCGGTCTACACATGGCGATGTTTATATTTTATTAATCATTCTGTATATATATATGAATACATCAGCAGGCTCCTGGCCTTCAACACTTAGGCTCCCTGGCCTATCAACACATAAGCCTACCAATTACACAAAACATGGCTCACCAGCCTATAAAACATAATTACAATTCCTTTCAAAACATGTTTTACAATGGGGCTCGGCCTTGGGGACACTACATCTACCAAAATCAGTCAAAAGGCGAGTGGAATCCTTGGAGTATGTATTGTGTCTTGAAGGGCACGTCACATGAATGAAACATGGATCAAGGTGAGTGACACTAGTGCATCCTGAAGGGCACGTCGTTAATTATTTTAACAATGGGGAATCAATGAATCTAGCTGCCTAAAAAAACAATATCTTTTTTGGACTTGGTCATCCTTAAAATAAATGTTGTATGAGTAAAGTATATTAATTATAAAATTTCCCTTAAAAAAAAATATTAAGCCTAGTGAAATTAAATCCTAGGCCTAAATAGGGGATGATGTCTAAATATTAATTAATCCATTTATAAATGGGGGGATAGAGAAAAATCAAATTTAGAATTTAAAGGAGAATTAAATTATCCAAAAAATTAATTTTTGTCCATGTGCAAAACTTGCTAATTCCGAACTTAGACAAGAAGGGGAAATTAAATGCAAAAGGAATGCGGAACATAGAAGGGAATCTAGTCTAGAGAAATTTTTAAATTCGAACTCCACTAATATTTAATAAAGGAGTTAGTATTAAGGGAATGTGAGAGAATAATGAGAAATTGAGGAGTGTTTTTAGGAACGCTTTTAGGTGGGTGACGAAAATTGGCAATTTAATTTAACTTAAATAAATAATTTTCTGCTGCAACTAAGGGATCGAGTGACAAGTATACGAGAGAGATTATTTCCTAATAAATTTTAATAAGAATAATTTAATGCACAAATGGAAAGGTAAATAAGAGGAAATCTATAAAATAAATGTGAGAGGAGGGAAAAGGATCACGACCGATATGCATAAGGTTATGATGTCGAACGTTTTCTTGATTTATTTTTCTTATGGGAGTTGTGATGCCCAACTTGAAAAGAGAGTGGTATCTCGACCTTGTGAGGAGAGTTGGGAGCTTGATTTATATTTGTTTTTGTTTGTGTGGCCCCTTTGCAGCTTGGGAGGCTTAGGGGGAAGTAGAATACCCCTAGCATTGGTTGGGAGGTAGCAGTGAGGTATCGACGATTAGCAATAGGGGAGGTCGAAGGACTGCAAGTGTGGGTCAACAACTTTGGATACTTTTTCTTCGGTTATGTTATGAATGTGTAAAATTTTACAATAGTAGATTGTTAAAAAAAAATTGTATATGGATTTCAATATTGTAATGAATTTCTAGAACAGTAGTTGGTAATCTCAATTGAAATTGATCGGATAGTGAAATTCTTGGAAGAGTTTGTAAACTATCATAATAGTTTAATGTATGCATTTTTCCTTCCTTCGAATTGTGGTTTAAAATTTAGAATCACCCATGTTTTGGTAATTCACCGAGGCTTGTTAACGTTTATAGCAAACTTTTACAAATGTTCATAATTGTTGCTTCTTGGATTGACATCTTGTTGCATTATTGTGTAGAGATAAATCTTATCCTCTTATATCTTACTAGATGTCCTTAGATCATTTGTGATTAACTTGTTTTTTTGTATGTGTAAGATAAAGTACAGAAACTCAAAACGATTGCAATATATCCCTTATTGATCTGGTTAGTTGTGGAGAATGTGTATTTATGCATTTACTATTAAATGAACTATATCCTTAACTAAGTAATCTACTGAGTAATCTATCTGTGTAATCTATTGTAACATACCTTCCCACCCAAACGTCGGTCTATGCCACTTAAACAGGCTACAACACACCCAACCACTCACAGGCTAGGCATGTTGTAGTCCCAAGACTCGGTTCTCTGATCTCTAACTTGAAAACAAAGGAATTCTAAACAATGATAGAAGAATGCACACCACATGCATAAGACAAGATCCATGTCACAACATAAAAGACATAAAAAAATGTGCCATACACAACAAATAACCAGCAGATAGGCATATTAGAATACATATCTCAGATATAATTAAATACACAATGGAATACATTAAATATAAAACACACAGAGCACTTATCTTTGCAATTAAATTTTCACCAAATGTTTGTAGACCAAGGACGTTCCTCCCAACCATAAACGTTGTTGTTCATTTACTCTCAACAACAGGTTGCTCCCAAGATAGGGCTATGAATCCACAAGGATGGGTCCTAGGCCAAGTCTAAATACACAATAGTTGGCTAAGTATCTCTCAGGTTTCCCAACCTCACAACAATCCTAATTTTCATCTCTCTTTCCCCCTTATCCTGCACAACATCAAGAAAGGAACACCTTTCTCTGCCATGCAGTCCATGAGGATGTTCCATTTCTCTCCAGGGCTCGAGTGCTACTGCTCAGGAAACATCCCTACTGGAAATTACAAGGACTCTCAGCTATAGACATTTCTATTCAATCTTTCATCAAGTTCATGCACACAAGCATTCATTCTCTCCTAGAATGATCAGTAAATCCTTACATCAATTCAACGATGCCTCTCCTCTTCCTTCCATTCCTTTCCATGCTCATCCCAAGAGAACATGAACTAGAAGTAGTGAGTGAAGAGGAAGAAGAATGAGTGAACTAGTGAAAAGATGACGAACCAAGGGAAGAACAACCCCAAAACATCCTCCAAGGTATGTTTAATTAATTACATGAAGACAAGACCGACTTGGCCTCCCTCCCAAGAAGCTCATGTAACCCCCTCTTCTCCATAAAATCAATTATGAGTAAATAAAATAATAATAACAAGACTTATCCCCTCAGAGCCCCTCTCTCGTGGAATCATATCCCCTATCTCTTTTGGCCTTGTCAATCTTGTAGCCAAAGGTGTATTTTATTAGTGTATAGGAAGTGTTACATTTCCTAGGCACTCTGGCCCCTTTTCAACTTTACGGGCTCACTAGCCTATGTCATATTTACATAATAAATTATAATTTATAAAGGCTCACTAGCCTATGTCGTATTTACATAATAAATTATAATTTATAAAGGTTACAACCGAGATGTTACATCTATACTAAGTAATCTATCTTTATCATTCATTAAACTCTCAATTGAGTAATATATCCCCTACAATTTTTTCTGTTTTATATATGCCCCATGTCACGAACCTATTCCATGCGATTTTTTTTCTATATATTACTTGTATGATGATTTGATTTAGATGCAAATTATGGATGGGTCTCTCTCTTTGCTATCCGTTTCTTTAAAACTTCGCCCAGCCTTCTCATATCCTTTCTCAGCCAATTACTACTGCGACCTCGGTGTTTCTTTGCTATGCATTTTTTTAAAAACTTCTCTCGGCCTTCTCGTATCCTTCCTCACCCAGTTATTGATGCGAGCTCGGTGTTTCTCTTCTTTGCATTTTTTTTTTAAACTTCGCCCAACCTTCTCATATCCTTCCTCAAACAATTACTACTAAGGACCCAGTGTTTCCATGCTCTGTATTGAGAAAAATTCACCCAACTTGCTCGTATGATTGTTTCTCCCCCAGGAATATTTATTTATGCTTTTCCCTACAAGTTGCACCCTTTCACTAGGAATTTGGATGGGGAACTTTCCCTGTTGCGTATTACCACTCGCAGTAACATGTTGCATCTTAATTAACTGACAGAATAGTGGGGCCTCCCTTGGGTGTGTTCCAATGGCAGAGAAACATTTTCATAGAGTTTAATTCGGCTGAGTAAGTGGAGCGTTTTTCTCGGCGTTTTCGTTAGAGCTAACAAAATCTGTGCATAGATCCAGTGCAAAATCCCTGTATCAACTTTATTCCTATAAGAAGGAGATGTTGAATTTAAGATCAGATTGGAAAACTCAGTGGGTAACCATTGATACCTTGATTGGACAAGAATTAATTTTTCATTTATCCTTCTTTACGTATAAGAAGTAGTGACTTAGCCAAACCCAATTTTAGAGGGGTTACTTATGTAGGGATATAACTCAGGTTTGTCTAATGATTTCATATTTATTTCCAAATCAGGCTTACAGGTCATTATGAGTCTGTAGTTCCTTTCCCTTGCGTTTTAGTAATCCCTAAGTCTGATCTTTGTTTCTTTTCTCTGCTAAATTTAGCTAAAGAATAAATAAATATTATGTTATTTCTTGACTGGAACCTGTAGGTTGAGTGAGTCTACTTTATTTGTAGGTTGAGTGAGTCTACCTGTAGGTTGAGTGAGTTTACTTTATAAATGATGGTGTATAACTATGAGTACACGTCTTGACTTCCACCTGTGTGGGGTTATCATTTTTGTTTATGTTTAAAAGTCCTTGTTAAATTGGAGTAATAGAAATTTTGCATTGAATAAGTTTTTCTATCATTATTTCTTTAATATTGTGGAGTGTCTAAACAAATAATTCTTTAATGAGTGGATTCATTGTTTAGTTGTAAACTTAGTTTAACCCCATAGAATTCTAAAATAACCATCAAGATAACCATATATTGGTTATGATGACGACTTCTTATTTAGACTATGTTACACCTTGGAATCATTGTTGATGAGAATTGACTAAGTAAGGATATTTTGTGCGCCACTTACAATTTAATGTTGATCACTTCTTCGTCTTTAAATCAATGTCGACAATTATTGACTAAGAGTTCTAACCTTTTGCGCCATCTAAAATACATTGTTTACTCATACGCATCTAGGATATGAGTGACATTGATCGTTTAGGCATTTATACTATCTTCCACCAATAAACATTTGGTGATTACCTTGTACCTTGGAATTTGTTTTATGAATAAACTGTTAGATTTCTAGCACTTCGCCTTATTGTTGAGGTGTAAATTCCTAAGGGACTAGATTAATTCTGCGCATAAGACAATGTAGATTATTGGTTGATTTAATGGTTGATTAATGACACGCTGTGAAGTAAAGTAGATGTGATTTTTGTGCAGTGATTTTAATGTTGGTATATGATGTATTATGCCTCAATTTTTGTGCCTCGATTTTAATGTTGAGGTTGTTATTATTGGTAATGGTTTTCCCAACACAAACAAAAAAAATTGTGTGTTATACGTCATTTGGTTTCTCGTAACGGTTGGGATGTTTCAAACTTCAAGACAATTTTAAATTAGAATTATACTAAATTAAAATGTTAATATTTTTATTTCATTATTACAAATACATAATTTATTTGAAATGTTTTCATTATATTTATTCAAAATATCACTATAAAACTAAGACTAAATTACACTTAAATATTATTTCAAAAATTAGTTACTTAAAAAAACTTAATAAATAATACTCACTTTATAGTTGTGGATATTTAAACTTTTAATGAATGTATGTTTTCTTTCAAGCTCAAACTAGACATGAATGTCAAGTAAATCAAACCTATCCATTGCAAGCTTTTGCTCCACTTGATATCAACCAACAATATTGACTTTTATTGTATTTAACCAACTAGATGAGTGATTTTTATTATATTTTCATATTAGAAGAGTAGTGCTATTATATTTTTTCCAAAAAAAAATGAATAATGCTTCAAATTTATAATGATGTTTGAATTTTAGATAAGTAAAGTCTAATTTTAAAAAGATATTAAAATTGTATATATGCATTTTCAATTTTGTTTTTATTTTTTAATGAAATATTTATGGATATTAAAGTTTTACTATTGTGTGAAATATATTCATATAATTATCAACACAAATTGAATTAGTAATTTTGATATTGTACTTGTTGCAATAAGACAATCTTTCATTTTATTGAAATAAAATTTAAAATGTATCAATATCTCTATACATTGTAATCAAAGAATTATTATAATCTAAAATATTTTTTATATTTTTTTAATATATATTATTGCGGGTTCCAACTTCACTTTTCCTAAAATTATATATATATATATATATTTAAGTGGGTCTAATGGTTAAGAACATATGTTTCCTCCTAAAAGATCACAAGTTCAAATCCAGAAGAGGCTAGGGTATGTATATCTCCATAAAATTTACCAATCAAATCCCTGGACTTTATCTACAGAAAGATGAAAATAACTAATAATTAGATCAAAGACCATTCCTACCAAGGGGACCAATTAAGTGCTCATACGAGCCCGCACAAGAAAAATAATGGTGAAAGTGGTGATATAGAGGGGAAGAGACAACTTCTGTTCAGGAGTTCAGGAAATAGAAGGGGACCAATTAAGTGCTCATACGAGCCCGCACAAGAAAAATAATGGTGAAAGTGGTGATATAGAGGGGAAGAGACAACTTCTGTTCAGGAGTTAGGAAACAGCTAACACCAAGTGACATTAAATTAGTGTATGCTACTTATTTAATATTTATTTTTAATGTTTTATATCCAAAATAAAGAGAATAGTGGATCTTTATTTTTTTTTAAATGATCTTTATATAAATTATATATACTTTTTACATTTTTACATAATGAATATGTTATTTATTTTTAATTTATTTAATATGGTACTTAAATTTTACATTGAAATAAGGAACGAAAGTAATTATAGAATGTTTAATTGTTTTTATATATTATATATAGTTATATTTTTAGATATTTAGATGAGTCTTATTTTAATTTTTAAATTCATAAAATTTGATAAAAAAAATTTACTTAATTCAATTTATATAATTTTTTGTTTTTTATTAATTTAAATAAATTAAATAAACTAATATTTTTTTTAAATCATATTTATTTTTAATAATTAAAACTGTTTATATTTACTATCACAGTAGAAAAATTAAAATTTTATATATTTTTTTTTAGCAAAATAGTTGCTGGTGAACGCTGAAAGGTTGAGAAGATGAAATGAATTTTTAAAAGAATATATTAAATTTTATTATCTATTAACAAATAAATTGTTGGACTTCATTTGTCTGGTGTTAATATTTTAATTTGTGTTCATCACTTACGTGGCAATCAGTTAGCTATCAAAGTAATTTTTAAATATGATTAGGTAAATTTAAAAAGTAAACACATAAACTGATGTCTTTATAATAGCTAGGAAGTTAATGATTGAAATCATAGCCATTTATTTTGTGTGACTACTAAGAATATTCTAGCCATATTTAATCGTGTCCATAGAAAACTTATTAAGCACTAAACCCCTATTAAATCTGTCGATTGTCAATAGGTGTACACCTTTCGGCGTAATTAATATAATTACCAAAAATAAAATGAAAAGGAATTGAAATATAACAAACACTAAGGAGGAATGCTTTTAATTTTTTTATAATTCTATATTAGAAAACTTCAACTACAAGAAGAAAACACTAGTAAGTAAGAAAATGAATCAAACAACTTCAACTAACAACAACTGCTAAGTGATTACATTGGATGTTTTTGAGGATTTTTTTTAAGACTTTCCCACAACATCAAAGTCATTGTAGGTTTAGAATTTTTTTGGGATGCTTTTTGGTGTTGATATTATAATAAGAATATGATTATTATAGGTGGATGTTTTGTTAAGGATGTTTTTTTGGTGGGAACATTATTCGACCCAAAATTACTTCTTGTGATCTTTAAAGGGGTATATTATGTGTCTCTCTTAGGTTCTTACCTTGTTTAGTTACATTCAGAAAATGCTAGTTCGTAACCAATTAGAAGTAGTTTGTAGGTCCTATTGGAAGACCAAAAGGTGGTTTCTTCCTAAGAAATAGCTACAATATCTCATGGTGTCATAGCTAAAATTATAATAATGTAGTCATGTTTTAAGTGGCATTTAGTCTTGTTCACATATATGAAACCCTATCCTACCCCCATTTACCATTTAATCTTTTAACCCAAAAACAATAACTTTAATACTTTATAAATTAAATATTTGAATTTACATAAACTAAACCATATAATGATAATTTTCTAATTATTATTCATCTTTTAGTAATTTTTTAAGATTTCTAATTTTATTTAAAGAAACATAGTTGAATTTTTTTGGATTTATTTTTTATTTTTATGGTTTTATGATTAATGGAAAATGTTTTTACTAGGTTTTAATTATTTTTGAATTGACTTGTTAAAAAATTCTGATAAATGATATAATTTTTTTTTCTAAATTAAAGTTGATAACTTTTATATATATATATATATATATATTCTAGAAACAAATATTATAAAATTATATTTATTAGTGGTTAATATACATGGAAAATTGAAAGACAATCAGAAATCTCATTCTATTCCATTAATAAAAAAAGTCCAAAACAAAACATAAACTCCAGTTACATCTTTTGAATTCATGTATTACCAAAAAAAACCTTCATACCAAAAAAATGACACATGTTATTCTACACCAAATGTATACAAAGTCTAAAACTAAAATTGAAACTCCATATACTTTATCTCTTCATTACAAATAAACTCATAAAATCTCATAACTCCCATATTTTATTTCCCTTTATCGCCTAATAGCTATGGAAAAAACAAAGTTAGTCAATGGATTGACTCACACTAGAGAAATCTCTAAGAAAAATCTTGAGTATTACATCTTTCACCATTTCCTTTTTTAGTTTTGAATTGATTACTAATTTGGAATCATCATGGATATGTAGCTTCTTTATGTATATTTTTTATTATTTACCTCTAACAAAGTAGGAAAGTAATAAACTATATACCCTTAAGGGTATTTGCGAGGTAGTTGAAATCAATACTTAAAAGACAGCTAGTTGAGGTCTTTAGAATTGAAAATATGACACCAAGTAGAGGAGATCTAAATGAATCTTTATAAGTTTTTTATAAATATTTTTAAAACCCCGGCCCCCGAGCTTTTTTGGAAATGCCACCTTTGTTCATTTTAACAGAAAAATAGCATAGTCTCTTTTACAGCCTGACAAAAGAAAAAGAAATTGAAGATTTGTTTTCCGAGTATAAATATTTTTAAGACCCTAGCTCCTGAGCTCCTTTGGAAGTTCCACCTTTGTTCATTTTATCAAAAAAATAGCATGATTTCTAAATTGAAGATTTGTTTTCCAAATTTTGAAGAGGATACCTTTTGGAACGGCTGTTATAATCATCCAATACACTGTTATAATAATCCAATAAACTAAGATAATTTCAATCAATGAATTCAAAAAAACAATTCCTCCTTTAGAGAGCAACCGGTTGACTTGGATATAAAAACAACGCTCCACCTTTTTAGAAAGCCAAAACCAATCAACAAATCTATAATTGTATGGCTTAAAAAAGCCCAAATATTTAAAGTGAGTTTCTAAATCTTTTCCACGTAGGGGGAATATATCTCTAAAAATAGTAAAAATATTTTTAAGATACAAGCGATCACATGAGAGAATTTCTTTATCTAATACTGTTATGCCTGTGAGAGCCTCTTTCCTTGTCTTTAATTTAGAAAATAACCTTGTCTTAAACTATGCGATGCTCTGAAGGATATTGGAGGGGCCCATTAATGAGCACCACAAATCAGATGATAAGGGTAGGGTTTTTAACTAGAAAGTCGTTATGAAATGATATAAAATAATAGCACAAGGACTTTCATAAGAGCAACTTCATAACTAATATGCATTATGACATTCTAAAGAAGTAATGCAACTATTTTATTTAGTGAACAAAGAAAAAAAAATATCATAAGTAATATAAACATTTTATTTAATGAACAAAAAAAAAATGTCATAGAGAATTTATACATAATGAGAGGTGTAATATTTTTAATGGAAAAAATAAAATAGAATAAATGCTTTAAACCCTAGAACCAATGATCACGTAGTCTTGGAAAAAAGGTTTACTGCTGATACCATACGATACCCACCACTTGATTACCGAAGAAGGTATATTCAAAAAATTTCTCACAAAGTATTAGTGGGCCAAATAATTTTGGTAACTATTTGTTTAAGAGGAAGTCAAATACAAACTGTGTTTAAAACATAGTTCTTATATGGAGAATGTTTTTCCATGTAAACGATATGACCGAGCTTAAAATAATAGTACCCTGGTTATTAATTTTAAGAACTACCACGATAGTGGGCTGTTACTATGAAGAGAAGTCAATCACCATGACTATGGGTCTCAAGGAAAATCAATAGAACAAAAAATAAACTCGTATACGAAACTAACGAAGTGACCTTCAAGGAGACGAGGAGAGAAATCAAAAAGTAAAATAAATAGAGATAAAAAATATTTATACATAACCAAAATACATTTCAATAAAACAGAGCCATTAACCAGTGACCCTCAACGAGACGAGGAGAAAAATCAAAAAGTAGAGATAACAAATATTTATACATAACCAAAATACATTTCAATAAAACAGAGCCATGGTATTCAAAATGAATAACACATATTCTCTCCCATAAATAGGGTATTCTCACTATAACTATTAGACAAGATGAAAAAATTATACTGATGGAAGTTGTATTTATTGCACACAATAGAAACTTAACAACGTGTTCATTTAAGTAGCAATGATGCCATCTAGCCTCCATGTTACTACATAAGGACTTATCATTATCATTCAAATTTAGATGGAGTATCATAACCTAACCACAATAAGCTTGTAATTCTTGTGGGAAAACTCAAGGACTGTAGTATCTAGTAATAGCGACCATTTGCATTGAATGCTCTCCAAGGGTTGCAACAACCCTGTACCCAAGGAAAAATCCAGAAATTGTTAGTCGTAATTAATATAAGAGGATTAAAAAGGAAGTTACTAGATAGGAATAAGTTATATTCTTACCCCTCGTATATGTTATATTCTTAATATACGAGGATTGAAAAGGAAGTTACTAGATAGGAATAAGTTATATTCTTACCCCAGTAACCACCGAATATCAACAAAAAGGATTAGTAGATTGATAGAAAACTCATTTCCAATATGCAGTCAAGTTGCCATACTCGTATGGTGAAGGACTAAGGGTAAAATTTATGGTGCCAACAACTGAAGCAATTTTTCTTAGTCGAGATATTTAACTAGAGTCTATTGTACTCCACTAGAAACAAGCATAGAACAAGACACAGACAAGCATCCACCACACAATGATATTCGGTTAATATTATGCAAGGGATAAAATACATGAGCCAGACCAGTCACGCTCATGCCTCTCAAGCACTCTCACATCTCACACTCCTCTGCCTTAACAGGCTTACATAGATATATACCATTCTTCACTTTAAACTAATTACATTTAATGTGCCTCTATCCCTATTCTAAATCTGGTTGATTTGATCCAACTAATTGTATAATAATAGGGGCGAGAAAATCTGCCCAATATCTAAAAACTAGTGTAAATTGGTTGGCATTATCCAACAATCTCCACCTTGACAGAATTTACCTAAATATCACTGTCCAATTTATTCATCACCTATGCTGCAAGCCAAGAGAAGTCAAGCACCACTGCAACTTCTCTAATAAATCTTGTTTTGTGATCTCACATGTGTGACTTGCACGAGTTTGGATTTCATGAGGGGTTACTCCACCTCCAACATGTCTTTCACAACAATGTTTTGAGAGATATGTAGTGATAGATCTCCTTCTATCCAAGATACCTGTAAAATATTCATTGCAATTATCAGAGAGTATCTCATTGTAACCATTATAGGTGACATTAGTGCTTCTCAAACATTAAAGAAACCATTTCACTACAACACCCAATCTATCATGTATCTGACAACATCACTAGCATGTGAAACATCTTGTCTTAACCATTTCATCACATACAAGAGACCTCCTACTGAACTTACATGAGACATAACCTTTTCTTCTTTATAGAAAAGACCTATGCTTGAAGAAAACTTATAATGGAAAACAACAAGAATAAAAACTCATTTTACAATGTTCATACTGAACTCCAACCACAACTTACCATTACCATCTCTGTGTACTTCTATGCCCATAATTTGTTTTGTTGCTCCTTGATCCCTCGTCTAAATTGTCTTGTCCACCTCAGTGATTTCCTTCTCCTTGCATCGAGCATATCATCAGCGAATAACATCAAGAATGTGAATGTATTATAAACTGTATAGTCATTCCTATGCTTTGAAAAAATTTGACTCACTATGAAGGATTCAAACCTCTTGTATATTTTCCTCGGTACGAATAGTCCATACAATGAATTATCTAGCATGCAAACAAATTTTCCGTTGAAATCTTGAATCAACCCTTTTGGTCATTCCAAACATACTACATCTCTGTCAATGATGTCCTTGTGAGCAGTAGGATCCCACACACAATATCCCTTTATACGACCATCATGACTTGCAAAGATATAAAACAAGCAGGAATTTGAAAACAAAGATTTTAAGCCTCAAAATGATTTACGGCTTACCAGTACCTGCAATTCTTTCTTTCTCTTATGACCTTGATGCTTCTACCACCTTGATGCTTCTGCCATAAACAAGAAGATACATCTATCACTTCAGATGCCACTTTAGTACTCCCTTCCATATTATAAAGGTTATCAACCTTTGTTGGCTTCATCACTACTAAACTACCTTTCGACAATGTGAGTGCTACTTATATCGACAAGAATACAATACTCCTAATGAAATAAAATTTGATTTAGGATCAAGTACATATCTAACATCCGTTAATTCCCTAACAATGACATCGAACTTCCATATTCTAATACCGCCAACCCAACAATTTTACAGTTTTACAGGGAATAGCATTTCCCATAAACACTACACCCTCATCAACAGATTGGTAAGAAATGAACCAATTTCTATGTGAGCACATGTGGTGGGAGGCACCTGAATCTAACTGCCATTTTTATTGATATTTTAAATTACTAGAAATGGATAAAACTTGATCTGTCATACCTAAATTTGTTATAGCCAAATTTGCTTCCTTCGTAGAGTTTTCCTCAGATTCCTTTCTTTTCCAACACTCTTTCTTGAGATGTCCTCTTTTTCCATAGCACAAACATTTTTCTTTACCCTTTCTATGTCTTAACATAGATTGAAAAGAACTTCTCTCATTCTTCTCCTTAGTTCGACCTTTGACCAACATCACCTCTGAAGTTGAGGTTTCTTGACTAGATTTTCTCTTCATCTCCTCCGCCAACAAAGCTCCCACAATAGAGTCATAATCTAAAACATCTCTTCAGCTAAATCTAATAGAGGTGACTAGATTATCCCAAGCCTCACGCAATTAACACAATAGTGTAATAGACTTATATTCATCTTCAAAATTAACTTCCATACTAGTCAATTGAACTATAAGGGTATTAAAGGTATTTAAATGGTCAACAATTGTTGTACCTTCTTTCATCTGCAAACTGTACAACTGTCTCTTCAAGTAGATCCTTCTTATTAAGGACTTCGTCATATATAGAATTTCCATATTTATTCATAAGCTGGATGTTGTATCCTCTCCTACGATATTAAACATAACATCATCCGCCATACATAAATGAATGGTACTTAGAGATTTTTCATCTAGATCTTCCCATTCCTCATTTTGCATAGTCGTTGGTTTCTTTGTCTTGCCTGCCAATGCTTTTTTCAACCCTTGTTGCACCACTAAATCCCACATCTCGAGCTTCCAAAGCTCAAAGTTGCTTTTACCGCTAAAATTTTCAACTTCAAACTTCGAACTATGCAACTTAGCCATTAGAACAAAACCGCCTAATGCACAAATCACTCCTTATAGGATGATCTCTTTAAATGTGATATGGATTTATAAAAAATGGATCTTCAAAGAATAAAAAAAGGTTTAAAGAAAATACATGCACAAAACTTTTTTATATCCACCCATATAAAAATAAAAAAAATAACCTCTATCCATTCATAACTCCACCTCACGATTTATAAAGCAATTTACAAATTTAACCCCCTCATCATTTGCATAATAAATTTTGACATCCACTAATCCCTTTTAAAATAAAAATAATGCACAAGGAAATCGTGAATGGAGGAGTACGCTTGACAGACCTTACACCAGAAAATAGTCTAGATGCAAAAAAATTGTTAATGAAGAGAAGGAACGAGGGAGGCTTCTCCAACACTCCTCTTAAGTTGAACTCTGCGCGCCCCTTTTTCAACGGTCCTCTAATCATAAAAAAAATTCAGAATACAGACTAGGGTGCTCATAACTCTGATCCGTTTGGTTGGATCTATCAAAAGTTCTCCCACGGGTTTCTTTCTCTCACTACCATTGACAGAAACGATTTGTCTCACCAATATACAAGAAAATAAGCAAACACAGATCTGACACTTCATTTTTACGTGGTAAACCCTATACATGAAAACATCCATAGGACAATCATATTCGGTTAATATTATGCAAGGGATATAATACATCAACCAGACCACTCATGGTCATGCCTATCAAGCACTTTCACATCTCACACTATGCCTTAACAGGATTACTCACACTATGCCTTAACAGGATTACGTAGAAATATAGCACTTTTAACTCAGTTACAAGAAACCAATTACATTTAATGTGCCTCTATCCCTATTCTAAATCTGTTTGATTTGATCCAACTAATTGTAAAATAATAGGGGACAAAAAATCTGCCCAATATCTAAAATTGAGTGTAAATTGGTTGGCATTATCCAAGAGAGTCTATTGGAACTCTAACATTAATGAAGTCAAGTTAACACAAGATTTGAAGTGATGTGAGGAAGTACATCTTTGCCGACTTGTAAGTTTTGGGCATGGTCAAGGTAATGCAAAAAGTCCCTAATTTGGAAGGCTAGGGAAAGATTATAGTAGGGTTAATGATTCACTCCATAACCTATGTAGTAGGTAAATCCATATTATTTATATTCTTATTTATAAATTGAAGTTTGACTTATTATGTTAATAAATACATTTTACTAATGTTATGAACTTTTGTTTTTTGATTTGTAATATTAATGATAATTAGTCTTTGGATTCTAGATTGTGTTCTAAAGCACACATTGTTTATCGATCATATTAGAAAAAGAGTTAGATATTTTACCATAAGGAAGAGGAGATTTCACCAACTCTTAGATCCATAAGTTCTTGCATATAATAGAAGTTATTTACAAAATAAGTATGAGTAGTATAATACTATTGTATGAATAAATGTGTAAAAAAATAGTATTTAAAGTAAATGGTGATACTATATCGGGGGCTTACCAAAGGGAAATTTTTTATCGAGAGCGATATAGGTTAGAGTTGTGAGGTAGGTTAGGGTATAGGGTGTTGAGATTGGGGTTGGAAAATGGTGGAGAAAGGGCTGGGCTCACTAGGAATTCAAGAGTCCTTGGCAAAATTCACATACCAAAGTCAACCAAATCATCTGAATTTCAAGGACGTGGTGTCCGGGAAAGCACAACATCGACCATAAGACATCGAAATAGGGGGTGTAGGAAAGGACACACCCATAGAGAAACAAAGTATTGGATTTGATAGAGCTAAGGTGAATGTCTATCTATAATGGCCCCTTCATTATGACTAGGAAAGGGAAGAACAAAATGTTAATTTTTTTTTTAAGCATTAGGAAATTAACATGAACACATAATTTATAGGAGAGCCTAATCAATGACATAATAATTAAAAGCATTAGAAGCAACTCATCGTCATAATCCATAACGATGCAACCAACACATCAATCATAATTAGTAAGGACACATAATTAACATAGAGAACTACGCTCCCAACCTACCCTATAAGGTTAGGACCTCCAAGACAGATAAGCAATGCTCAAGCCCAAGATTCATCCGATTGATTTTGAGCATGTCAGGTCTCAAGGTTGGGGAGTCTTCCAAGGAACAAGGAAGTGTCTACATCCCACTAACACAATTAAGTCAACCAACTAGTTAAATCAACAACATCAATGATAATCAATGGCTCAATAATGTTCTAATAACCAATCACACATCACATAAATTCCAAGGCACAAGACAATTTAATTACTAAATCAATCCTACAATGACATAAGTTAAGGCATTGATCTAGATGGATATTGGTGGCCACCCACTTGTTCCAGTTGGCTCCTCGTGTCCATTTTTGTTCAAAATGTCCTTCTGTACTACTTTATAGTTGTGAGTTATACACGTTTGGGGTTGTCTGAAGCCTCACACATTATCCAGGTGGATATTGGTGGCCTTTTGCCTAATCCAACTGGCCTGTTTTGTATGTTTTCATGTCAACACATCTTGTTGTACTTTCAATGTTGTTTTGGGTCCCTAAAAATTGTTTTTTTGGCTCGCCAGAGTCAAACTATAGATGAATTCAAACTCTGACGGTGAACTATGTAGCTCTCTAAAATACCTTTCCAATGGGCTATCACGCGTCTAAAATGAAGGTCGTATGAAAAAGTTATGACCCTAGAAATTTGAGGTACCAATTTACACCAAATTACCCATTGGCATTTCACCTTATAGGGTTAGGTTTTTGGATGTGTATGGTTTTTGCATTCAGAGGCCCTCTGGAGCCTCATTGTAATCCATTATTCTTAGATGGATGTGCATAGTAGCCACATCTCTTCTCAGAGATAGCTACCACCATTCAAGAAAGTTCCAATTCTGCATTTTTACAGTTTCAACCTATTTCATTATTTAATACAAGATATTGTTCAATGAATATTTGTGGTATTGTTCTTGTATTTGTGTTTATGGTATTTATTGTGTAATCAGTTTGTTCCGCTCCTAAATCCAGACCAGTGGTATCAAAGAGGTCCGCTCTTCATTTATTTTTCTATGTGCATGTCCCCAACAAGGTCTGGGTACAAGAAGTTGGGACTCGAACCAATCGATCCATTACCATATCAGTCGGGCCGAGACCGGGGGTAACCCATGGGAGATGAAAAGAAAGATGATGGATTAGGAGATCCAATTAAAATGTTTCTTGAGGAATCCCTCGCACGACAAAGGAAAGAAATGATGGACAACTTCGCGTAGATCCATTGACAGTTTCCCACGAGAGAAGCATCTTCATCAGGTGGTCATGCAACCCACTTCAAGGTACAGGTAAATTCTGATATTCCATTATTTGAAGGACTGATAGATGTGGATGTTGTAGATAAATGGTTAAATCTCCTCGAAGGATATTTTTCGGTCGAGAATTTTTCCAATCGACAAAAGATCACTTTTTCACTCCTCAAGGTCGTTCCCCATGTTAAAGACTGGTGAGATACCTACTCAGAGCAAAGGGCTGTGGACGAATCTACATTCTTGTGGTGGCCCCTACATGGGATTCCTTTCAGGATTTCATTAAATAATAGTACTACCCTGTTGGAAGCTACAAGGACCAGTACACCAGATGGACAATCCTACGTCAAGAAAGGGACCAGATAGTACCAGACTTCACCAATATTTTTGGTACCCTCTGCACCAAATTGGGTATCAAGGATTTTGAGTGTCATTTGGTGCTCAAATACAACAATTGTTTTCATATATACATTTAAATAGAAATGGAGTTTCTATACATTTCCTCATTGGGAACAACAAATAGATACACTGTCAAGATCGAGCATATATTTAAGAAGAAACAATGAGAGTTTGGATCTGCAAACCCCTCATATCCAAAGCAAGGAAAAGGAAACCCCAACCCACACAGCAAGGGACCAAGTTGTGATGGCCACCATCAGGACAATCCATCCAAGCCACAATTGAATAAGGGAAACGAGAAGATGAAGAAGGATATGGGAAAATGGTGTGAGTAGCATAAAATTCCTTGGCACAACATCGACGAATGCCACTCCAAGTAGTCCCTCATGGTCAAGATGAAGGCTTCCGAGTCAGAGGTTGATTCTGATTCCGATTCAAATCCTGAAGGAGGGAAGAGGATTATTGATGTTTAACCCAATGCCATGGATTCTACCACCAAATTATGGCTAAGCGAACTAGAAGAAACATAGGAAGGGGAATGCCTCTTTCACTTGCATATGTGGGTCATGGGGGACCTGATTCACTTCATTGTTGATAGTGGTAGTCAGAAGAACCTAATTTCATTGAAGTTCATCAAGCAGTTGAAATTGCCAATGAAACCACACCCACAACCCTATACCATCAGCTAGATTCGTCAAGGAAGAGATCTTCGGGTCAACCAATAGTGGATTTTTTCCTACGACATCAAGCCTTTAAAAGACGAGGTACTGTGTGATATTTCTCCTCTTGAATTTGTTGATGTTATTTTAGGACAACCATGTTTGTGGAAGAATCATGTTGTTTATGAGTCTAGACCCCACAGTGTTATTATTACTTTGGGTAGACAATTGTACAGGATCCCAGAGGTGGCACCGCCTACTACAATTTCTTTAATCTCTGCTAAGAGATGTAGTAAGGTAAGTTCACATATCGAGAAGTTCATCTTCTTTGTGATCCATGCTCACAATAAGAAGAAGGTCATCGCCACATATGTGGCCTCTACACAACACCTCTCCTTACATCAGACGAAAGTGGACGGGATCATGGAAGAATAGAGATACATCTTCGTCTCACCTACATGGGCATCGACACACTCCCAAGTCAAGCATCCAATTGATTTGACCCCCAGCACACCTTTACCTAATGGACCAGTATATCGATGCTCGTTGATGGATAATGATGAAATTCACGCTTCAGATCCAAGAGATTATTCAAAAGGGTCACATCAGACCCATATCCTCCCCTTGTGGAAGCTCGATTGTACTGGTGCATAGGAAGGATGGGACTTGGTGACTTTGCATTGATTACAAAGCCTTAAACAAAATCATAGTCAGGAACTGCTATCCTATTCCCATGATTGATGAAATTCTTGACCAACACAAGTGGGAAAAGTTCTTCAACAAGATTGACCTGAAGTATGGATACCACTAGGTTCCCGTCGAACCAATGGATGTCTAGAAGACAACCTTCAAGTCTAAGGAAGGTCTCTATGAATGGCTAGTCATGCCCTTTGGCTTAACAAATGCACCAGCCACTTTCATAAGGTTGATGGACGATGTATTGAGACCCTTCACCAACTCTTTTGTGGTAGTATATTTGTATGACATCCTCATATTCAACATAACGTAGGAGAAGCACATGTGTCATATTCAGCAGGTTTTGAGCACTCTATGATAACACAAGCTCTATGCCAACTTGGAAAAATGCTTTTTTGGCATGAACAAGTTCTAATACCTAGGATACATTGTTGATGAAAATGAAGTACATGTTGATAGAGATAATATCCAACTCACCTGTGATTGGCCAACCCCGACCACACTGATCGAGCTTCAGATATTTTTAGGAATCACCAAGTTTTACCAATGGTTCGTTTTGGGATTCTCCCATATTTCCTAGGTCCTCGTCCAGGTGACCAAGGGCGATGGTAGGGCCAAGATCGTGTGAGGGAAGGAGAAACAATGAGAATTCAAAGATCTGAAACATCGTTTGTGTTGAGCTCCAATACTCTCTTTGCTTGATCTGCAACAACCCTTCGAGATTGGCACTGAAGCATCTGAATATGTTGTGGACACATTTCTCACTTAGCACGGGCATCCGGTGACATACCATAGTGAAACACTCTCTAATACTGTCTATAAATACCCCACCCATGATAAGGAAATTTATTCCATTGTATAAGCTTGTCGTCAACGGAAACATTACATTTTGGGGGTAGAGACGATCATACACACTGATCACAAGCCTCTGTAGTTCATATAAACATAGATGAAATTGTAGAACGACTTCCATCATAAGTGGTACACCAACCTAGATCAGTTCGATGTCAGCATAAAGTATAAGATATGTATCTTTAATCGTGTTGTTGACTACCTCAGTCGGCCTCCTCTGGTTGCACTTACCACTATGCTACATTCCTATGGACATGAAACATTGAAGTGGCCCCAACTTTACCAGTAAGATCCAGACTTCTCCACCACATATCATCTCTTGGGTACACGCACCACTGTCACTGAATTTCACATTTAGGACAGACTCTTATGCCACCTAGTACATCTTTTTGTTCCTAAAAGAGAGCGTGCAAAGTTGATTTAACACATATTTCATTAAATTTGGAAATATTCTATTACATGGACTTCATTAACATTGAGTTTTTTATAAATCCTTAATATATTCCATGGAGGAAGTCAATCTATTGAGATGCCTAGTGTGGACTTAAGTAAGTGAGTTTCCTCTAAGAACCAATGCCAGGAGTAGGCAGTGAAAGCAAGGGTCTTTGAAGAGTAGTACGCAGGAAATGGATATTGATCTCTCCTCATTGTCGATTCTACAAAACCACCGACCTGATGTAATAATGTCAACCAACCATAGAAAAATCAATCATGGTTGGGCATTACTTTCACCAAAAGGAGGAGAAAATGATAAGAATTTTAAATGCATAAGAGAGAGATGTTGTAACACATTTTTCAAGGTTTTTAGTTGAACTTTGTACATGTCCCCATTTTCTTTGATCATTAATGATTAATGTTTAATGTAACTACAAATAAATTATCAAAATTAAGATATTGATTTTCAAGTTTAATCATATATTCAATGTCATTCATTTTTTACTCATCTCCCATTAGTCTGAATAGGTCACTTAGGACTCATTATTAATTCATTCTAATTATTTTTGTAAGAAATGTGAGTTTTATTTCAAAAATACATATCACATATATACATGTATTGATGCATATAA
>SNQJ01S0028374.1:0-11096 GCA_010110895.2 Picea sitchensis
TTTCACATGATTTGTTTGACGTATTTCATCCTTTCATGTGTATTATCTAATGATATCCATCCTTATCTTGTTGTTCTTCCATAGGTATAGTTCTTCTTGGAACACATTATCTTCCAAGAGATAGATATACAAGATATGTACAAGAAACAAGAAGAGTATTGTTACCTTCGGAAGAAGAAGTCTCTTTCATCCTGCTTGGTCTTCTTTGTAGGTTCCTTTTCTTCAGCAACTGATGCTTCGTGTATCCCCTTCCTTTTCTTTAGCTTGGGACAATGATTCTTGTAGTGACCATACTTTCGACATTTGAAGCATTGTATTTCTGAAATGTCTTTCTCTTGATTTGGCTTCCTCCTAGAGCCAAACTTCCTTTTGTTCCTGAAATTCTTGAATCTTGCTGTGAAGACTTGATCATCGTACATCTTTTGGGGTTTCTCTTTTGCACTGATCCTTGATTCTTCTTGAGCACAGCAAGTCCAAAGTTCTTCAAATGTCAGATACTCCTTTCTTGTGTTCATGCTTGCGGCAAATGCATCCCACGTCTTGGGAAGACCATTGAGTACTATGTTTACCAATTCCTTCTTTGAAATGATTTCTTCAATAGATTGTAGTTGATATCTTAACTGAGAGATTCTCACAAAGTATGATGTTATGCTGTCGTCATCATTCATCTTCATGTCACAGAGCTCATTCTTCACATTCATTACTTGTCCAATGTTTCTGACTGAGAAGAGATTTGTTAGGGCATCGTTCATCTTCTTCAATGAGTCAAGATGGGAGATGTAGGGTATCAAGTGGTCTTTTATAGATTCCACTATGATACTCATAGCATTGATATCATTGTCTTTGAACTTCTCCATAGCTGCAACTTTCTGTTGTTCCTTCTCTTTTCCTTCTTCAAACTCTGGCTTCATGATCTTTCCTTTCACAATATCCAACACTTTATTCTTGGCAAGGATGAGGTCAATCCTTTTCTTCCATGCTATGAAGTTAGAGGCTCCATCTAACTTGTTCTCTGACTTCATCGAATAAGTCATGGTTGCTTTGACTTGGTCAAACCCTAGATTTGACCACAAACTCAATCTTCACATGTTGGCTTGCTGAGAGTATCAGGGGATGCGCTAGGCTAGAGTGCATTGATCTATCCAGAGATTAGGTAAATCTCTTCACTTAAGGTGCCTCAACAAGAGGATTAGGGTTTCTACAACTACTCTTGCTAGTAACCCTAGCAACAGTTTCTTGGAAGCTGCTTATACTAGTAACCCTAGCGACAGTTCCTCAGTGAGCTCAATATTGTAGCGACTATGTTTCATTCCAACGTTTAGATTGAATGAAGGAGGTGTGGACCCATAAACTATTAGAATATGAAAGATTGTGTGCTCGTTTTACCATTGACAATACCCTTGTCACCCAACCATAGGCCGAAGCCACCCTCCGAGCACCTTAACCTTGATAGAGAATCACTCTGGAAGTAAATCCTAGACTAGATAGACAAACAAAGGGTAGCACATCAACAAAGGCTGATCAGATGTTCCAAACCCTAGCCAAGAGATAGTCCAAGCCAAAACGTAACTGCTAGCTGCAGCCGCTGCACCGACAACTCTCCTCCAAACCTGTGCACAAGACTGCAACTGCACTGCACAGAACTGGCTCCCTGCAACTGCTGAGATGTGTCAAATGAGAGACTGGCGCCTTGTATTTATAGTGGTTCTGGCAGACATACTAGGGCCAACTTCTCCTTCTGAGTTCCTGTCTGTTCAGTATATTATTATTATTTCTGGTCGACTTCTTCTCTTGGAGGCTAATAACCTAATATAAATTATCTTCTTGAGCTGACAAGTCTTCTAGGGTTATTAGCCAACTCATTAGGGTTTCTTCTTGCTTCCCGAAGTATTATATTCTCGTCAGGTTCACACGTGGAGGTAAATACCTCCCGTAGCTACCATAATATCAACAACAAGAAACTAAGGAAGGATCCCTAAAGTTTGAGTAACTCTTCTGTTAAAATCCAACAAATTATGAGTCACTGGCGCAAGTGGAGGAGAACCTAAATCTTGCCAATCAATCGAGGAAAAAATACTAACAAATGCACCCTCATCGACAGTAGTTTGAGGAACGTCCCTACCACAAACCTGAACAATGATTTGGAAAGTTATATAGGAAGGGAGACGAGATTTCGAGAGTGCACCCCAATCTAAAAGAATGTCCTCATTACTCGGAGGGGGTTTCATTGGAATAGGTGAAGTGCCCCCTAGTCCAGAAGAATCTATAGAAACAAGAAATACATGAGTGACATCCTCACTATTCCTAGGAGGAGTGGGATCGACCAAGGGTGGTATTGGATCAACCACTTTAACTTCACTCTCCAAGGGGAGAGTGGGATAGATCGAAGTTGAAATCAAACCAATCACTTGATAAACCGACTCAACTGATGATTCAACCAGATGGATCGCTTGATCAACCAAATTGACTGATGATGGAACCAGATTGATCAGTTCATCAAATAGTGGTAGGGTGGGAGATGGAGGTTGTTGCTGGACATCAACAATCTTTTCCAATAGATATGAAGCTTCATCCTTGCGCATACAAAGGTAGGTGCGGTGCATATCCTTACATAGCAAGCAAGGAAATTTGACTTTACCCTTCTTACTTCCAACCTGATAATCACTAGTTGATGGTTTTTCACCAACATGACCCGTAGCAGCTAACAATGCGGGTTGATGACCCTCAGACCACACTTCTACAACCTTGGGAATACCAGAGCAATCCTTAAGAAGGTGGTCACCCTTACAAATCCTGTAAGGGAATTTGGGTTTGCGGTGTGTCTTGGTGGACTTTTCGACATTATCAACACTCCCATGATGATGAAGAAACAATGGTTGGTTGATTGCTTCCAACATGTCCTACAATGGTTGGAAATTTTTTCCCCTAGCTTATATTTCTTCTTAATCTTCCTTTTCTATTTCATCTTATCCCCTTGGTTACTAGTTGCAGAGCTTTCACTATGAGAAGAGGAAGAATGAGAAGAAGACCCTACGGGCGAAGAAGCCAGAGGATCAAAATGAGGTTGATGTTCCCAGGGTGGATTAGTTGCACACAAAGCCCTAGGAGCATTTACGTTCACCAGAGTGGAAAAAAACTAGACCGGTAACCCAATAGTGAGTCCAGGAAGAGTCAAAGTAACGATATAACGAGGACCAACGTGTCCCATAGAAGGAGAAACAAATGGTATCTCGGGAAAAGGGGTCCCTACGTTGGTAGTTCTAGAAATTGAAGCCATAGACATAGACTCAATCCTAAGGGATATCTAGGGAAAAAAAACAACACACACTAAAAAATATAGGAAGCAAACCAAACAAGCAAACCTTTTCACAGTGAACACACTAGTTGGTAATGAAATCCAACGTTGCAGGATGAAAGTGAGAAGGGGTTGATATAGAGCGGGTGGATCAATTACGTTGGTGACCTTGTTAATGGACTTACCCCTTGGTGCAAGTTCCCTCACGGTCTATTCGTGGGTTACCCTCCAAGGAGCCTGAGTGAGTTTGACCAATGTCTGACTGAGGTACAACAAAGACTCCCCTTTGTTGCCACCTTGTGTATGAAACCTAAATATTAAGATCACTAAGTTTACCAATTCACAATCAGCCTTTGGGTGGGTACATTCGACACTCGGCTCCGAATGTATGGGCAGGATATCAAGTCTGAAGCTCTTCGAGAGAATTGAAGACAAGTGGACTAATAAGACTCCATAGGACCCTGAACGGATTCAGAGTTCACGAAGCACCGAGACCAAATGAAACTAGTGGTTTCTCAATAAAAATCCCCAATATATGATCATTCCTCTACGATTGGTTGAGCCTCGGAGGGGTAATCTTCGCTTCTCTCCCGCACATGACCTTGTGTTTAACCCTTATGTGAGAAGGGGTTCCTGACTATGCTTATTTTGTCTCCCTATTGCAAGATTATATGTTTGTTTATGGATTTGGAAATTTATTCTGAACACCTATTCCAAAGCCCTACACTTAAGCTAATATAGGTCTACAAAGCCCTAGAAAGAAAAATTTCTAGTTAGGGTTTGATTAGCATTTTGATTATTAGGCTGTTGTTTACTCAAGGGTATGGAAGCGAAAAATGATGATGTTTGTGACTTTGACTCCAAAAGAGTGCAACAAAATGAGATGAAAAACTTTATCTTTGATGAACTCTATCTATGGAAAGGAGAAGAGTCTTTTCCATTCCCAAATGCATAAATCTAACGCAGTTTATGACCCAAAACTTTGAATGCAATCAATTTCTATTTGTTTGATTATAAATGCAATGAATATAAATCATATGGAAGTTCTTTTTACTTCCTTAATTTCAATGCAAGAATCCAATGTAGATACAAAAAGATATGAAGAAGAATATCGAACAAGAAAAACACTCAAAATATTGACAAGACTCAAAGAACGCAAACAATGAGGAAATCACTCAACAATCCTTAAAGATGAGCAACAAGAAATAAGTATTCAAGCTAGGTTGTGGTAAGCAAAATAATTTAAAGATCGATATGTTATAAAGAATATTGAACAGAAAATCGAGACTAAACAAACCTTTGCAGACTCTTCCATTCAATCAAATGATCGAAATATCACGCGACAAAGACTAAACTAGTGAAAAGTAAGGTAAACCAATCTCGCAATGTAGAAGAGGTTTGCAAGTTCAACAAAGGTGAAAATGAGTGATAAGGATCAAATCCTCAGTCCAAACAAAGTCAAATACAATCAGGAGTCTCTGGGAAAAAATCCCCTCAATATCAGACCGAGAAAGAGCAAGTAGAAGGAGGTAAAATGGCCAAAACAGGGGGACTGACGCCCATGTTCTCAATAAAATAGAGCCTTAGTTAGAGGAATGAAGCTCTGTAAGATACTTTGGGGGGCACTAGTCAGCTAATTGCACCCTCTGGCAGGATTCTGGGGAGCACTAGTGAGGCAAGTGACACCTTGGTATGAACTATAGGGGAGTGCCACCCTCTTGAAAAGTTCAGAAACTTACTAAAAAAGGCTAAAAACTCAGAAAATGAAATCAATGACTCAATGATATCTTCAGTGAAGAAGAGAGAAGAGAGAAGGGGAAATAGACCAGAATGAAGCAACAAACAAGATATAAGGATAAGTAAAGGCTTAAGATGATCCAAGGATAGACTAGTCGAAGTCCTTCCCAAGTGGAGTCACCAATTTCTGTTACGAAATATTTCCCTCGTGGATAGGTGAAATCTCCCCTGGATTACAGACCCCTATACCAAGACAAAAACACTACAAGTGGACACTAACATCCCTTTGAATTTAGTTTAACCAATCAGAAAGAGAGAGGGAGAAAGGGTGTGATGCACCTTGTTTCGAAGTTTGTCCTCGCTGCTTCCAATCCGAGCTTGATATCCAAACTCCCCGGTGCAGCTTGATACTTGCAATAGGTAGAAAAGAGAAACCACTACCTACTACTCTAATCGATTAGATCAAACCAATTCCTCTACGAAGATTGAAGTGGCAATAGACAAGCACATGCAATAATACACAAGCTTGAAGAAAATAGGCAAGGTATATTCAAATGAGAACTCAAAGAGGATACTTACAAACAATGGATGATGATGCAACACTTATCCAAGATCTCCTCATCCAACACTTGCACAAATCTACCAATATCAATGGTTTGATACCTGAAATATTCCCCTGAGATCATAGGTTTGATATGCTTCAATCCTTCCTCCATTCGCCTTGGAAAGCCATCAATATATAGGATTCAGAGGCACAACAACGATGATAAAATGAGGGATATGGTTGAGGATATGGATTCTTGAGGCTTGTATCTAATTCTAAATTGAATCTCAAGCATGAGGGTCGAACACAACTAACCCCATCTCAAAGAACTGGCCCATAGAATAAGGTGGGGGAAATCCCCCTTTTCTCTCAACAAGAATGGCACTCCCCCCCATTGAGAGACAGGGTCCCACCCTAGCAGTGGCGTACCCCTATAATGGTAGAGGGGGCATCGTGTGACCACCCCCAGTATGGACAGGGGGGTGCCACCCTTCATAAATGCTAAAAAAAGGGTCAAATATTCCAAGGAAAAGTGTGTTTTGATCTATAAATGATGGTTTTCCTCCTCCCATATGACTTAGGGGTCATGATCAACTGTTTTAATGGTGCCAAGGGGTGGTGACACCTCAAAAAGTCAATTAGACACTTGGGAAGGTGCATACGACATTTGTGATAGTGTATGCGACACTTACCAAGGTACATACGTCACTTTGTGACACTTAGGGTGTGAAACACAAATGTGATATTTTGATGTGTAACGCCTACCACTTGGAAGGAAAGGAAGCCATATGGTGGGATCAACTTAAGAAAGCCAAGAAGCTCGATGAGAAATGAATCTCATGGAGACAGTTCAAAGGATATTTCCAAGAGAAATATTTGTCTGAGCATTACTATGAGAGAAAGATGAAAGCGTTCTTTGAACTCAAGTTGGGAACCATGAGAATGGAGGAATATGAGAAGTGGTTATTTGAATTGTTGAAGTATGTTGACTTCATCAAGGATGAGAAGGTTAAAATCCAAAGGTTTCTAAGTGGGTTATCCTCCTTCTATAGTGACAATATTCAATATGATAACCCCAAGACCTTGGAAGAAATCATAAGGAAATCAAGGCACCTTTATGAGAAAAGAAAAGGAAGGCAAGTGTTCCAAAAGGCCTGGAATGACAAGATGAAAGGGAAAAAGAATCAAAGAAAGAAAGGTTTTAAGCCACCCTTTTTCATAAATAACTCCCAAGAAAATCAACAAGGCCATGCAACCCAAAATGATCAAAAGAATGCAAATTAATTTGGAAAAATGCTAAGGAAACAACCTGTTCAATATTGGGTATGTGAATGGAAACACTTATATAGGGGCTTCCCTCATAAAGGAGAAAGAATGATGACTATACACAACATTCAAGAGGCTTAAATAGTGGAAGACATGGGAGGAAGTATGCCAAGGATTTTTGCAGCCTTGGACAACAAGCAAACATAATATCAATCCCCCATGATCGAAGTGGAAGGTAAGATTGATAACCAGACCATATAAATTTTAATTGATTTTGGAGCTAGCCATAGTTACATAAATTCCAACATTGTTGAAAGATTTCAATTACAAATAAGTAAGCATAAGAAATTTTGGTTAGTTCAGTTAGCCACGGGGGCTAAGAGAAAGATCAATGAGTTGGTTGAAGATTGTCAAGTAGACATGAATGGACTCAACACGAAGTTAGATGCAAACATCATACCATTGGGTTTATATGATTGTCTAACTGGCATGGATTGGTTGGAAAAAAAATCATGTTGTTCTAGACTGTTACAACAAGACAATCACATGTCTTGATGAGGAAGGGAAACAAGACAAGATTCAAGGCATTCCAAGAGTTGTAGTTGTTAGAAAGATTTTAGCTATGCAGTTGAAGAAGAGCTTCATGAAGGCATGTCAAATTTTTTTAGCCCATATGGAGGAGACAACCGAAGATAAATTAGCAAGCATTGAAGACCATCCAATCTTGAGGGATTTTGAAGATGTTTTTAGAGAAATTCCCGGATGCCACCCAAGAGAGACATTGATTTATCTATTAATTTAGTACCAGGAGCTGCCCTAGTGTCCAATACACCATACATAATGGGTACACCAAAATTGAACGAGTTACATATGTAGCTTGAAGAGTTATTAAAAAAAGGGTATATACTCCCAAGTGTGCCACCTTGGGGAGCCCTGGTTCTTTTTGTGAAGAAGAAGGACAAAATATTAAGGGTGTGTATTGATTTCAGGGAACTTAATAAGGTTACCATAAAAGGTGAGAGAATACTTTCAAATATTGACTTGAGATCAGGCTATCATCAAGTAAGGATAAGGGAAGAAGACATCAACAATACACCATTCAGAACAAGATATAGGCATTATGAATTCACGGTAGTGCCATTTGGGCTATCAAATGTCACAACACTTTTTATGTGTCTAATGAATAGAGTGTTCAGGGAATACTCGAACAAGTTTTTGATTGTGTTCCTATATGATATAATTGTCTATTCTAAGTCAGAAGAGGAACATGATAAACATTTAAGAATGGTATTGCAATTTTAAGAGAGCACAGATTGTATGCCATGCTAAGTAAGTGCATATTTTTCCAAAAGAAGATTCACTACTTGGGGCATATAATATCAACATCAGGGATAGAAGTTTATCCTGAGAAGATTGAGGCCATTAGAGGATGGCCAATGCCAAAGAATGTGACAGATGTCATATCATTCAGGGGTATTTCCGGTTATTACCTAAGATTCATTGAAGGATTTTCAAAGATTGCAAGTCCAATCACTTCTTTGCAAAAGAAGGGAGTGAAATTTGAATGGACTTCCAAGTGTGAAGAGAGTTTTCAACAGTTGAAGGGAATATTGACAAGTGCACCAATATTGAATATTGCAGATCCAAACGAAGATTTTTTTGTGTGCACCGATGCATGGAAGGAAGGGCTTGGTGGAGTTTTCAGTCAAAAGGTTCATGTGGTATGCTACGAGTCCATAAAATCAAAAGAGCATGAAAATAATTATGCTATGCATGACTTGGAGTTAGTAGCGATTGTACATGCATTGAAAATGTGGAGACATTACTTTATGGGTAAGAAATTCGAGCTTAGGACAGACCACTATGGTATGAAACATTTGTTTGGATAACCAACACTAAATGCTAGACAAACTAGATGGATGGAATTTTTGAGTGAATATGAATTTGAAATTAAGCACATAAAGGGAAAGGAAAATCAAGTGGCCGATGCAATTAGCAGGAGAGCTTGTGAAATGCATATTGCAGCCATTAGCATGTACATGACACATCTAAAATACAAAGTTATTGCAACAACAAAGTCATATCATAATTATTTAAAAATAAAAGAGACATTACGACAGGTAATTTTTAGGAGAAATTCAATTATTATGAGTTGAAAGAAGATGGAATTCTCATGTACAAAGGTAAGGTGTATGTGTCGAATTCTAGTGAGTTGAAAAATGTAGTACGGGAAGAGATGCATAATGTGCCATATGTAGGGCACCCAGTATATCAAAAAATAATAGCAGTAGTAAGAAGCCAATATTTTTGGCCATGAATGAAGAAATAAGTGGCTAATTACATATCCATATGTCTAGAATTCCAAAAGGTAAAGATATAACATAGACACCCAAGAAGTTTTCTACAACCATTTCCCATTCTAGAATGGAAGTGGGAAGTAGTTATGGTTGATTTTACTACTAAGCTTTGTATAACAATAAAGAAACATGATTCCGTCATGGTAGTAGTGGAAAAATTGACTAAAGCAACACATTTCATTCCAGTAAAGACTACACACAAGGAAACACATATTGCATATATTTATATGAGAGAAGTTGCTAGGCTACATGGACTGCCCAAAGCAATAGTTTCAGACAGATATCCAAAGTTTACTTCCAATTTTTGGAAGGGTTTGTTCAAGGGCTTTGTGACAAATTTAAATCTTAGTACAACATATCGTCCAGAGTCAGATGGGAAAACATAAAGGACTATCAGGATAATTGAGGACATGCTTAGAATGTATGTGATGGATCAACCACAAAAGTGGGAAGATTATATCCATTTAGTTGAATTTTCCTACAATAATGGGTATCAGGCCTCATTGAAAATGTGTCCATTTGAGACATTATATGGAAGAAAATGCAACACATCGGTGAGTTGGGATAATTCAATAGACAAAGTAGTTGTTGGGCCAGAATTATTAAAGGAAATGGAAGATTAGATGGCAAAGATAAAGAAGAATTTGAAGGCTGCCTAGGATAGGCATAAAATTTATGCAGATAGGAACAAATTTTTCAGATATTTTAAAGTGGGAGAACATGTGTTCTTAAAATTAAAGGCAAAGAGAAGTTTTCTAAGATTAGGAAGTTGCCCAAAGTTGGTAGCAAGATATTGTGGGTCTTTTGAAATATTAGAAAAGATTGGGATAGTTACATACATGTTAGCTTTTCCTACATCGATGATAGTTCATAATTTATTTCATGTGACTTTGTTAAAGAAATATGTGCCTGATCCTAACCACATAATTGATTGGAATGTGATCCAAGTGGAGCACGAAGGGGATTTCCGGGTGGATCCTGTATGCATTATGGACTGGAAAGTCAAAGTGATCAGGAACAAATCCATAGGGCTGGTAAAGGTTCAATGGACCTACTATGGTCCTCAATATGCTACATGATAGCATGAATAAAACATGTGGGAAAAATACCCACAAAGTTTTGACAGTTTTGAAGAAGAGGGAATGCAAAACTCTGTTTTGAGCAGCTAGAGTTTCATAACCACATCTTAGAGTCCTAGGCAATTGTGCTGGGGACCTTGATAAAATATTAGCTCATTCCTTGGGTTATCCTTGATAAACAAATGGCACATCCCTTGGGTTATCCCTGATAAACAAATGGTGCATTCCTTTGGTCGACGAGTTGAGAGGAACACGGGATTTTAGTTGGCGTTCCTGTTGGAATTGTTAAATTTGCAATATTTATTTTCTAAGTATTGTGATGTAAATTTGCATATATGTATATCGGTATAGAGTGCAATGAGGATGATAGACAATTGTAGGGGAGGGGGAATGTAACATCCCCACTATAATCCCCAGTTTAATTAATTATTATGTAGATATAATATGTGGCTACGACCAAGTGATGTAATATGCAAATTGTATTTCTTTGTTTTATTAATAAAATGTGAAGCCAACTGCTAAGGGGACATGGACAAGAGATGGGGGATGAATTAATAAAAAGGAGAGGGGAGTGTCTAGGATAATGGACAAGAGGAATCTGAGGGCGAATTACCCATGTATAATGATTTAAACCATTTTCCTAAATTGTTATTTGTATATGAACCTTCCCATTTCTTATTGAGTGTTTCCAAAAGATAATCATTGAATACATGTAAGATGGTGATCCAGGTGGATATTGGTGGCCACCCACCTATTCCACTTGGACCCCCACCATTGCTTCTTTCAGTTTTTTAGTTTTCGCACAGTTTACTATTTTT
>SNQJ01S0028374.1:11106-48297 GCA_010110895.2 Picea sitchensis
AGAGATAAGCTACCAGCGCCCTAGCTAGTTTATTTCCATTATGTCTGTAAGCATATTTCAGTCATTTGTTATTAATGAAATGAAGTCTTATTTCCGCTGCGCCTCTATGTTTATGTGTATTTCTGTATTTCATTGTGTTCCTACATAAATATGGATCAGATGGTGGGTGTGAGTGGTCACATCTCAAAGTTATTGGGAGCATGGGGGTTGAGTAAAATCATCTCGGGGAATAGTGCGAGTTGAGAAAGGTAAGGCAAAAAAGAGAGGAAATTTGTAGGGTTAAGGGGGGAGGTAGTTTAGTTAGTCAAGGGGGTGGATGAGAGCCAAGAGGAGCGAGAAGAAAGAGAGCTTAGAGCTTGTGTGGCCATGGAGGGACAATTATGGAGTGTAACTGGAGCGAATTGGAGTTGAAGAATTGAAGAGCCCAGTTGTCAAGACAGAAGAGTGAACTCCTACGAGAGTTGCACTAAAACAACAAGTGGTTTCTATTGATTTTCTGATAGTTTTCCTAGTAGTCATTTCCCTTGAGTTCCCAATTGAGAGATTCCTAGTTTCCCATGGCAGAGAGACCCTGATAAACGAATGGCTCATTCCTTGGGTTAGCCTTGATAAACGGATGGTACATCCCTTGGGTTAACCTTGATAAAATAATGGTGCATTCCTTGTGTTAGACAGGTCAAGAGAAAGAGAGCTAGCGGAAGATCAGGAGATCTGTAGGAAAATATCAGTTGGGTTGAGAGTTTTATGAGTTGTGAGTGGATTGTGAGAGGCCACCCTCTTTTGTGGATTGCTAGCCTCAACCCGGGGGTGACTAGCTATTGAGATTTGGAACAATTAGTCTATAGTTGGGTGGAACGNCCAAGCAACTGGTTGCACAATTGTTGTGAAAATATAAGTGTTTTATCTTGTTGTTATGTTAAATTATGTATTTTAATTGTTGTGCATGAACTCTGTGTTTTTGTAAGTAATTTATATGTTGCTGTAATGAGTTGTTTAGCTGCAATTCAAGTTGATTATTAGCATGATGTAGATGCTTCTATTTATGGTTATATCCCATAGCTAAATCTGTTTTAGTTCGTAGATGTAAGCTACAAGAAATCAACTAGCAAAAGTTTTGTGATATGTGTATTCCACACTTATTGTTGCTTAGCTAGAAGCTAGGTATGTTACTAAAATGGTATCAAAGCTAAAAACGAGAAAATTTTGTGTGACATGTCCATTTTGGGTGGCTGGGTACATTACAGTTCCATAGGGGTAACCATCAAAGCGTTATAACACACTAGTGTTAGTCTTTCATTCAAGTAGGATATTTAGTATGTATTTGATCTTTTGTAGGCCTTCAATTTTTAAGAGAAGCAATTCATCGTTCTCAAGACCTGTATGGGAAATCATCTAGAAGTTTTATATTTTAGGATTTTGTCTTTTTTCAGCCACTATCCCCTTGGGCCTTCAACCCCTTCTTCCTTTGAAATGAGGTACATGCCCTTCTTGGGTCACTAAAGTCAAACGGCCTAGAAGAGGGAAATTTGATGTGAATGCAATGAATGGAAAGTGATAAGTATGGTTAGGAATGATATGATGATCCATCAAGGGACCCCAAGTTGCATCCCTTCCCCAAATTTTAGCCACTTACTATGGAATCGATGACACTCACCAAGGTGAAACAAAGTCAAAAGCATAATTTCCAAGTAGGCATTCAAAAGAAGCTTCAATACAACATGCTTAAATTCCTCAAATATTAGGGTGATTACCTGCCACAATACTTGATTTGTACTACATGGAGAAAGACCCATGTGACACCCATAAGCTATCTGGTGTGGTGGATGTGATGATGGTGGATCGAAACTGTGGTGATAGAGAAGGCTTCCATATGTGCAAGTGGACACTGCTAGTCATGTGGTCTTTCGACACTCCATATCTGCAAACTGAGGGCCTCAAGACATCATCTCCTTAGTTATCCCACAAAATAGAGATAGAACTACCTAAAGAACAAAGCTTTGAACTTTTATTTTTCTTATACATTACCTCCTACAGGAAAGTGTAACCCATATTTTTTCTTTTCAAAGCTCTTCTCTCTTGGAAATAGTCTTTGTGCATATAACTTATATACATCAATGAGTAGCCATTTCCAGAAGCCACGGGGGAAGGATTTAACAAAATGGAACCAATTGAACCATCAAGGATTTATGACAACCCAAAAATTGTGTACTTTTTTTAGAGAATCCACGGGTTAGGATACTTTGAAAGACTTAGGGGTTTTGACAATGAAGTTGCCTTGGAGTTTGCACTAAAGTTTCAAAACATCAAAGAACATGAGTCTGTATCAACAGTGAGAGGTCTGTTGATCAGGGTTAATGAAGCATCTATTAACAAAGAGTCTAGCCTTCCCATGGATCTTCCTTGGGATAAGGAGGAAAGACAAGACGCTATCAATGCCAAGAAGTTATGTTTTCACCCAAACGAAAAACCTCAAGAAGTAAAATATGGAATCAAGAGAGAGATCCTCCCTCATTCTTAGCCAGAAGTGGCATATCACATAATCAAATATGTGACCTATGAGGGAAGGATGAGTGTTGTGTATGATTATAATTTGAGGCTTCTCCATCAGCTCAAACATTTCCCCAACCAAGAACCAAACAACAGACCAAGCCTCCCTTATTTTCTCCTTCAATCTTTGAGGGAGATGAGCACCAAGGTAAAGAATGGAAAGTAGGAGTTCTTGGAACACCATGGGCTTATCAAACTAACAATATAAGATTCCCTAAGAATTATGAAACATAGAATTCTATGGGCATATTTTGTGGATATGGATCAACAGGCATTCTTGGAGATTCAAGCAAAGACGAGTGAAGAAGAAAAGAAGAGGGATGATAAACCTAAGAAAATAACCAGACCTAATCCCTCAAAACAAAAGAAAAAGAAGAAGCAAAATGTATAGGGGGAAGAAAATGAGGCAGCTAATACCTTGACAACACTAAGAACCCCCTCTATCATCCCAATGAAAATCACAAGTGTTGAACCAGTTCAACCTAGAAGGAGAAGGTCTAACAAGGTTAGAAAGAGTCAAAAGAAGGGCAACAAAAAGCTAATTACACCACTCTCTAGTACAACCCAAGTTGAGGAAGTGAAAGACTCCCCTAGCCTAGAGGGATCAAAATAATCCAAAGAGAAGGAACCCCAAGGAGAGATGACAACCACATAAGAGAGTCCACTACCAATTGGAGGAACCTCCAAAACTAGGACTCCAACGGAAAAAATCCTTTATGCCACCTTGTTGGAATTAGAGAAAGCCAAGGTTGATGTTGTAAAGTGGAAGAGGATGGAAAAAGACAACAAAGGAAAACCAATAGAAGAAGCCCCTCAAGAATTGGAGAAGCAACTTCAACACATGCAAGAAAAATTTAAGATCATGACAATGCAAAAAATTGAGTACAGTAAAAAATTAAAGGTGGAAAACCAAAGGCTAAAACAAAAATTGGATAAATCAAGGAGAGAATTGGCTGACAAGAATGAAAATATAGAGATCATGGAAGCTACAGTAAAGACAATAGCTAAGGTGTCCTTGGAAACGTTGGAGTGTATGTTGAAAGTTATAGCTCGAGATGTCCTTTCATATGATAATGCCTAGTATGAAAGGGACATTAAAAAGTCTCTCATGTAAATATCATGTTATAAAGTGAAAAGTGGTCATAACTTTATTTTATAAAGTGATTTTATATTTTAAAGCTGAAAGTGACTTTTGTATTATTTAATGACTTAAAGTGTATTTAACGAGAAGTTAAATCCTAGCCTTTAATGATGAGAGTGAATCTCATTCATTAGATTAAAAGAAGTTAAGGAGGTTAGTGTTAGGTCATTAATGAGCAAATACAAAATGTATGTTTTTCAAGAGAGAAGGCATTAGTGTGTGAGATGCACATGAGATTGAGAGAGGAGTGAGATCATCCAACAATCAAATAAGTCCATACAGGTCGTTAGGGAGACACTATTTGAGACAGATTCTAAGCACAAGAATAGAGTAAAACTTGTTATTTCTTTACCATACAGTCCGTACATAGTGAGTAGTGATTGTTCGGTGTGATTCCCAAGGAGACAAACAATGTCTCATGCTGTCATTAATTGATGGGACTGTATTGTAGTTCGTACACCTATTCTAACATATGTGGGAATGAGTTTCAAGAAAGGAGCTTGTGTATTGAGATAAGTTTGAAAGTATTTATTGCTACTTTTATTATTGTATGCTAAAGAAGAGAAATTTCTAAGTTTTGCATATAATAATGAAGAAGACACTCTCTCTCACAGGTTTTCCCCTTTAAGGTTTTTCTTGGGTCATTGGACCAAACTCAAAGTGTTCATTGTATTCATTGTTTGTTGGTTATCATTGTCATTTATATTCTGCTACAAGTTTACTTGGCGCATATGTTTCGATTTTTAAGTTTCTTTGGAATTTGTGCACGAGAGTTGCATTTAGTATTGGAATTTATAAAAGACCAAAATCATTGTTTATGCCAAGTGTTTGAAAAAATCTTTAAATGAGAAATTTAAACTTTTTTGTGAGTAAAATTTAACATGGTATCAGAGCTAGGGATCTGAAAAGATAGTGAGTAGATCTTTATCTGCATACCCTCTCCTACTTTGCACTCATTTGTCATAATTGATTTTATTTCAGCGGAATGCCCTGAGCGAGTGGGAGAGGAGAACGTCTGTTATTTGCAAAATGAGACGGTTAAGGTGAAATTTTGCTAGCTCTGTCTTGAGGTACATGTGGCCCTTTCCAGCTTACCATCTTTCCCTTAGGTTTTACCAGACCACCAGGCGGACACTTCATCACTTATCAAGGTTGTTTATTTGCAAAGGTTAGACACATAACTCCTTCAAAACAACCACAATTCTCCCAACGCTCCTTGTGTTGTATGTAAGCATGAGTCAGGAACAAAATTCGCTATACCACATGAAATAAGGTCAACCAATGCTTTGCGGAACACAATCTTCAAAGTGCAACAAAATACTATAACAAGAAAACAAAAATGAGGGACTCTGCAATCAGTCTACCTAAAAACAAAAAATCATGAAAACACACACACACAATTTTTATTTATTTATTATTATTATTTTAACAAAAATATTGTTTTAGGGCTTGACCATTCACCGAGAGGGCGTCAGGTCCCCCCCTCAGATTTTTCAACCGATACGTGCCTACCCCAATTTTCTCAGCTACCTGAAAAGGCCCGAGCCATAGATTCTGGAACTTCGAATGTTTTTCCTTTGGCTCATTCACTCTGTCCCATTTCAAGACCAAGTCTCCTACTTCAAAATTCTTCTCTTTGGCCTTATGCTTGTCAAACCACCCTTTAACTATCTGTTGATGAGCAATAAACTTTGATTTTTCTTTCTCCCTTTCTTCTTCCAACATGAGGAGGGTATCGATTCTCTGTTGAATAACCTATGAGGGTTGTCCCCTAGAACCCTGAGCAAGCTGAAGAGATGGAAGATATAGCCCGTTCGGGAGAATGGCTTCTTGTTCGTATACAAGAAAGTACGAGGAATTCCATATAGCTTCCTTGGGTGTTACCCTATCGGCCCATAAGGCATTATGAAGTGAACTGTGCCAATTTCTCTGGTTGTCTGCAACTGTTTTCTTTAATATCCTCACTAGGTTCTCATTGGTTGATTTTTCCACTCCATTCCGCAGTGGATAGTAGTTTGCAGAGTATTTGATTATGATTCCTTTGTTTAGAGAAAAATCTATTAATAGGATGGAAGAAAAGTAAGCAACATTATCAAAAAAAAGAATAGAAGGCATGTCGAACCTCGTAATCAACTATTGTTCAATGAACTGGATCACTACCTTTTCATTTACATGAGTAAGAGGGATGACCTCTACCCATTTTGTGAAATAGTCCATGGAAGTTAGTATGTATTTATGTTGTTTCGAAGAAGTCAGTGCATTTTCTCCTATGAATTCTAACCCCCATTGCTTGAATGGTTTGGAGATGGCCACAGGTTAGAGTGGGACAACTGCTCTCTTTTCCCTCCCTGCACTGATTTGACAAGTTTTACAGTTCCTAGCATATGTGTGGGCGTCTCTGAATAGAGTAGGCCAATAATAGCCAGCTCTTAGTATTTTGTGAGCAGTGGTATTCCCTGCAAAGTGTCCACCTGCAGGACCATCATGGAGCTCCTTTAGAACCTTGTCTACGTCTTCTCATTCAAGACATCTTAAAAGTACCCCATAATAATTAACGCGAAAGAGCATTGAATTTATGAGGTGATATTGTGTTGATTTTAGCCCGAGAGCTCTCCTTTCCCTAGGGTTTAGGTTTTCTAGGCAAGTCCCATGATGCATGAGATAAGTTAGTTTCCCATACCAAGACTCCTGGCCTGGGGAGACGCATAAAGCTTCATTACACCATAATGCTAATTGATTCTCCCCCCCGAGGTCTTCATTTACTTGGTCCTGGGATTCAACTACCAATTTACATAATCCTTGTCCCTTAACCAGTTTGGCAGGTTTAATATCTAGATCAAATTCTTGGACCACTGCCATCCAGTTTCCTCTTCTTTCCCCCATCTCCTATTGAGTGAATAGGGATCAGACTGCAGGATGAGGCACAATGACTTTGGTGTGTTTTTTTAGGATGTAATATCTGAAATGTTTTACTGCCTTGTACACCACATAAGCCTGCTTGTCTATAGTAGGGTAATTTAGTTCGACCCCTTGGATATTAGTGCTCATAAATGAGACTGACGCCTCATTGTTGTCATCATCCTTCTGAGTCAATACTGCAACTAATGATTGGTCAGAGGTGAAAGTATGGAGGAAAAAATATTTGCTAAAGTCGAGACTTCACAACACTGGAGCTTGAGATATTGTAGTCTTAATATTGCTGAAAGCACTTTTTTTTTCATCATCCCACTTAAATTCAACATCCTTGCAGATAATTTTTTGTAAGGGTTTGATAGTTTCAACGAAATCGAGGGTGAATTTCCTCACAAAATTAATTTTCCCAAAGAAGGATTGCATAGCCCTTTTGTTTTGGGGCAATGGAAGCTGAGCTATTGCCCTAATTCATTCTGGGTCTATGCGAATTCTTGCTTGAGATATAATATGACCTAGTAGTTTTCCTTCCTCGACACCAAAGATAGTTTTCTTAGGGTTTAAGGATATACCGTATTTCCTACACCTTTTGAAAATTTGGGTTAGGTGTTGGATGCGATCTCCTCTATTCTTTGAATACACAATCACATTGTCCAAATAACCTACTACACATTTGTTGATAAGTCCCCGAAATGCTATGTCCATGGCCCTTTGGAAGGTTTCCCATGCATTGATTAACCCAAAGGGCATGCATTTATAAGAAAAGGTTCCCCACTTGGTTCGAAAGGTAGTTTTCAATCGGTCTTCCTATGAAACTAGAACTTGGTTACAACCTGAAAAAACGTCTAACAGAGAAAAATGCTCAGAACCAGATACGGTCTGCAAGAGTTGCTCCATCGGTGGGACCGGGTAATTGTCCTTTTCGAATGCTCTGTTGAGGTTTCTGAAATCCACACACAGGTAGATCTCCCAGACTTTTTCCTGACTGGAACCAAATTTTCTACCCAGGCAGAGTGTCTAACCTGAAAGATAATTTTAGCATCTAGTAATTTCTTTAACTCCTGACACATGAGGCGTTCCAACTATGGGTGGTACTTCTGGAGTTTCCGTTGGAAGGGTTTTACTCTGGGTTTTAACAGGATTGTGTGTTGAATGATACAAGTATCATAAGTTTTCAGATCTCGGTAGGGCCATGCAAAAACATCTTGATATTATCTGAAAAGTTTGAGATAGGCCTTCCTTTCTTCTTTAGACACCGTCTTGCTAAGATTTATATTCTTAGGGTTCTCTGGGGTTCCTAGATTTATAGTCTCGTACATGGGACAAGAACTCCCTGTCTTTGTGTTCGTTGACCCTTTAAATATTTCCCTTAAGTCAAAGAGGTTCTCTAAATTGGCTATCCCTTTCGATATCATGTGAAACCTTGGTTTGTTAGTCGATTGATCTGTTTCAGCTCTTTGTACATGGGGATCGGTTTCTACTAGTTGCTCTTGAAATATTTCATCGTCAATAGCCAGATCTATAAAATTTTCCTCGTTGGTTAAAATTTTTATGATCTGTTCATCTCCTTCAAAGACCTTCCAATTAGAAATATTGTTGGGCACTGATGGATTATAGAGTAGCTCCACAGTGAACCGAGAGGCTTCATAGTCTTCTAAAGGGGATAGCCTCGAGGAAGCAATGGCTAGGGAATCAACAAGAGTGTTATTTGTTCTGGGGATCGTTGTAATATTGAAGGCTTAAAAATGTTCCATCGGTGTGTGCACTTCCTGTTGATAATTCCTAAGGTGGGGAGAGTTGCAGTGTATAGTGTTATTTACTTTCCTAACAATGATTTCAGAGTCTCCGAAAACCTTTAACTCTTTGATGTTTAAGTCTATGGATTTCTTTAGCCCTTGGACTAAAAATTCATACTCGACGGTGTTATTCGTGCATTCAAATTCTAGTCTGCAGGACATGAAATTTTGTTTTCCTTTTAGATCAATGAGGATACACCCTACTCCTGACCCTTCTTGAAACTTAGACCCATCAAAGTACAAGGTCCAAACTTGTGAGCGAAAACCATCATCTTCTCCTTGCCTACCAATTTCCTCCTCTCCACCTATTTGTTCCATGGTTTTCAACATAGGTTCTTGAAAAAAGAGGGTTTCTTCCGCCGCTGTCGGTATATTTTCTTGAAAAGTCATTTCAGAGTTTTGAGTAATAGGGACATCAAATGAGAGAGGAGAGAAATTATCGAAATCAGAGTCACAAGAATAGTTGCCTAGCATGGGGAAATTTGCCAAAGAGGGTTCATTAAGGGCTTCTAGGTTAGTGATAGTGTGTTTTAGATACCTTTCCCTATCGATCCTAATCATGTTTGCGTGTCCCTTTAATGGAAACCAAAGGTGAGACCAGTTTATGCTAAAGTTTATGTTTAACTTTTTAGACCAATCTCGACAAAGTAACAATCCATAAGCTTCTGGTATATCTACTTCAATGATGTTAATCACTTGAAAAAATTTCGGGTGTGTTTCCATTCTGATCATGACATCTTTGAGTTCTCCCATAAATTTTACCTGGGTTCTATCTAATTGTATCACATGTTTATCACTTTTGGGAGGGATTGTGTTTAATTTCTTGCAGATAGATAACGACATAACATTAGAGGATGCCCCTGAGTCAACCAAACAATTATGGAGGTTTCTGTTGAAGACTTCAAATGTCAAGAGGAACGATGGGATGAAAGGCTTTCCTTTCTTACCTTCAGAGAAAGCGTTTACAGTTTGCTTATTTCTTAGATCTGTGAGCGCTGAATTTTATCCTTGGTCAGTGCTTGTTATAGGAGTTTCTACTGACTTCAAAGCTCGTAACAAAAAGTCCTTTTGCTGGGGGATTCTACACATGTCCATGACCGATATATTTGCCTTCAATTTTTTCAATTATTCTACTATGTTGTAGTCTAGCTTGGGCAATTCTCGTGTATGGATATTTATAGGATTTCTTTGGGAGACAAAAGGTTCTCTCGGGGGATCAGACGTTTGTTTTCCTCTCGAAGTGTGGGAAATGGTAAGGTTGTTTGAGACCGACTGGCCCTTACTTCACATTTGCACAACCAATACCTCTATAGGCGGTTCTTGAACCTCAAATAGATCATCGGAAGGCATTGGTTGGTCAGGGTCCTAAAGTAGCATGGGTGTTTCTTTTGGCGGGTCAACTTCTTCCTGATCAACAATATTCATAGATGATCCGCTTGATTATTCGATAAGGGAAAATTCATGTAGAAACCGGTTTGCCATCAAATTCATGGCATTCACTCATTGTGGACAGTCCCTTTCATAATGTTTCTGTTGGTGATAGGTACAAGAAGAGTCGGATGCCACATTTCCCAGGTCGATGTTTAAGTTGGATGGGGGTGGTTCAATTTCTTTGAACAATGGATTTCTTTTAAAAAAGGGTTTATAGGGACTTTGACCTTGGTTTCCTTCCCTTGCACTTCTTTTCATGTCTATGATTTCGTTTCACAACTTTTTTATCATTCGTTGTAGGTCTTCTATGTCTCCACTTCCTTTTTCGAGACCTTGTTCCATTTGTTTCCCTGGGGGTCTAGTCAACAAAAGTCCTCTCCTGGGTGGAGGTTGAGCTTCCTTCTTAACTAATGAGACCTGGCCTTCTTTACATCCCTTCATTTGGAATTCAGTTGTTTTGGCTTCCTCGAAATTCTCAGCTAGGGTTGTTTTGGCAGCCCTTTTTACAAACATGGAAATGGAAGCAGGGAGAGCATTAACATATACTTTGATTTGCAGATCCTGAGTGGGTTTAGCTTCGGGTTGGAATTTGTTTAGGATAGTGTTGAATTGTTTATTAAAGTCTTTAACTTTCTCCTTTGAACTCATGGTGGCGGCGAACAACTCAACCATCAAAGTTCTTGTTGTGGTTTCTTCTGCAAATTTGTCTAAAATATCCTTTTAAAACTTCGTCCAACTAGTTATGGACCCTACTGACAGGTTAAAATACCATGTAGAGGCTGAATTTTCAATGGTATAAAGGAAAATCTTGCATAATACATCTTCATGTTGGACATTCATCAATCAAATAGCTAGTATGAACTTCTTGATATGATCTTCAGGCAATATTGAGGTTTCAGGGTCAAATTTAGGGAGTAATTTTTCTAGATGTCAAGGAAGGTTATGTACTCATCCGGGGATTGCCATAACATCTTTGGACAACCAAGGTTGATTATTCTGAGGGGGTTTTCCCTTTCTTCATTATGATCTTTGTTATCCTCCATGTCGTCTAACTCTGAAGCTGAGCATTCCGAGTTAAACCATTCCTCGCCAGATTCAAAATAGTCGGGCTTAGAGAAATTACCGACCAGTGTTTCGAAGATTAGATCGAGGGCGTGTTTGATCTCGATGAGGGAGACTACTGTGTGAACAAAAACCTGGTTGGGGGTGTCGACCACTATTATGCTTACTTGTTTTCTACGAGGAAGTAACAGAGATAAGGGTAGTGATCCAATTTGTGGGGCGTAAGATATTGTGATCCTTCTGCACTGGTTCAACTCCTTATGGGGAAGAGCGTAAGATATTTCAGGGAATAAATGTTCTTCCTCTTGCTGGGGTGAGTTACTCATTTTGGGACTACTCAGTGTGTGTGGGATGTCTTGAGAATGAATAGCCATGCATGTGGGTTGTTTTGAATCTATAGGCTGTGTGAAATATTATATCATAAATATTGTTAGTCATTCATTCATCAAGCCCTCCTTCTAGTGCCAATTCTGTTGAGGGGTCCTAAATCCATTTAACTCAACAGTAGGAACCAAACCTTCCACTGAGGCCCAATTAGACTCCACAATGTTTGGTAGTGGAATGGTTCTCCATATATGCCGATCCGACCAAATAATCGATGGGATTTAAGTAGTGATTGACAGGATGTCTTCTTATGGAAGTTCCTTCTGCAGTTTAAACGTTCTCTTTTTTGCATTTTCGTTTACTTAGTGGGGCTGGTAAAAAGGATGTGTGTTGGTATAAACCAACTTAAAAAGGGGGAACCTTAATTACTGGAGAAGGTTGATCTTGGGATAACCCTCGTTCTCAAGCATGCAAACAAAGATTTTCACACTTGTGACAAGCCTAGTACTAATACATCAACTTGTTGGTATTTTAATTATTGACTGGGATACAATTATCGAAAGAAAACATACATGGAATAAAATGATGGAAATAAAATTAGTTTCCTTAGCTCTAATCACTAATCACACATTAACACAACGATTTGATTTCCACAATTAGAGATAAGAACTATAAAAATATCGAATCAACTAACTTATCAATAGATTCATAAACTCTTACTCGTTACAACATCCATTCATGAAACAAAGTCAGAAGTAGTTCCTCCTCATATTGAATCGTAGGTGCCTTTTATGAAAAACATAAGTTTGTCTCCGGTCCTAAACAAGACTTATCAATTAAGGTAGTTCTAAAATAGTTCTTTACAATTCCAAAAATGAGGGTCTTTTCCAAAACCATCGACCCTTTCTAAAAGGTCGATCCTCTTATTTATAAGAAGTCACTAACTAAAAATAAATATCAAAAGTGCAAGCTAAGTAAAACAAAACATCGCCACATGGTGCTTCCATCTCTTTTTCTTCCAAGAGTCATGTAATGGTTTCACTGAAGTGGATGAATCTTCTCATACTCTGACCATTTGACAAAGAGTTCCTCGCATGTGTTGGCATATGAGAATCTGTGTTAGTCCACCGGGGTCGATAGGATCTCTTTTACTTCTACTGCCCGTGCCCAATACTTGACTATTTTGATCCTTAACTGCTGTAATACTGATCAAGCCTTGACCGAGTGCTCCATGAACTGTTGTACTTGTCCTGGAACCATCTTTGCCACCTTCCCTATCTCCGCAGTCCACACAGAGTATTGTTTTGCATGTGGTTTGACTATGTCATGGAAGTCGACAAAGTCCTTGAGTGAGCCGAATTCTGGGAGACCGATGTCTTTCATCTCTCGATTAATCTTGACCCAACTTCTTTCACAATCGACCCATTTATATTGAATCTCCCGCTGAGGTTGTGGGGCCATTTTCACCCAGTATTCGGTCGCTTTCCTTATTTGATCTATGCTATTGTCCCTCAACACCCGAATGTCGTGCTCTTCGACGTCTCGACCCTTTTGAACCGTGATGATGTAATCAATTCTTTCCATTTCTTGGTGTTCCTTTTCGTACCATATTTGCACATCATTGCATATCACTAGCGCCATAAGAGTGTCTTCTTGAAAGTTGACTATCCCTGCAGTAAAAAGGTGTCGTTCATTTGCGAATTTGTTGTAGGCATCTTGGAATTCGCTTCTCAAAAACATCATGGCCTATGTGGAATCCTGATAGTAATATGCCAAATGGTCCATATGCTCCATCTCCTTTAACACAACGGCCAACTCCTCTTCAAATTTCCTTTCTCTATCCAGGGTGGCATTTGTGATCGCCATCCCTGCGCCGATAAGATCAGATGTCTTGGTATGCTCCGTGCTGATCAATTTTTCCTCTGTGGTGATGAGGATCGAGTTGTCCAAATTAAGCCTCCTTTTCTTAGTGGTTCTCTTCATGATGGATTTCCTCTTTCAGTCGTAGGCGATTTCTTGTATATCGGTGACCTCATCAACATGTTCGGGGATTTGTTGTTCTCCCCAAGTGAGAGTGTTTCCCAAGCTCTTGACGGTGTATATCTATTCAAGGTTGGGTTCCTGAACCTCTTCTATATGTCCCGATGGCTCGTCCTGTAGTTGTTTCTCATCGAGTGGTACGGTATTGGCCAAAACCAAGGAATCGGTGGCAGGTTCAGTACTTACTTGGTAATCGACTGTTGAGATGTTGATTTCTTGTTGTGGAATTTATTCTCCTTGTTTGCCCGATCCTAGCTCATCCCTCGAGCTATCCATTGGGGTTCCCAGTATGTCAAGTGGCTCAATGTCCAAAGCACTTTCTACCTCATGCTCTTTATGCGAGTGGATCCATATTGAAGCATCGAAACCTGAGGTGGATACTTTCTTAGGTTCTTTCTCCTCTGTAATTTTCACCGGAATGACCAGGGACACCTCTGAAATCTCCTCATCATCATAGATGGTTATTAAATTGAACAAGGGATTTGGTATAATTTTTCTTTCTGATGTCCTCGCCATCTCGGGTCGAGCTGAAACTTCCCCCGGTGATCCGACCTGTGGTGGTGGAGCTTCAGGGTTTTCTGACCCGGTGGTTTCCTCAATATGAATTGGCTCTGGGCCACTTGGTTCTCCTCGAATTTATACTGGTTCATTTGTCGGGCTCCTCATCATTTCTATCAAATCGGGGTCATTTTGCAACTAATCAATGATCCTCTACACTCCTTGTATCAAGAGTAATCCCCTTCTCTATGCCTCTATTGTCTCGGCCACTCTCATTTCTTCCCTGGCACTAAGGGCCTCTTTAGTCGACTTCTATATCATTTCCACTTGTTCATCCATGCTCATGGCCTTGAACCTGGTCATGTTTGGGTTGGCCATCCTTTGCACCACCTCATCCCAGTCCCGGGCACACTCTGTAAGAATCTCGTCCTCAAATTTATCATGAGCGTATGGACAACAAGATGATACCTGTGAAACATGTTGGAGGACCATGCCTTTAGGGTCGTGTTTGTGGAATCGACCTGTTGGGAACCTGAATTCATGATGGCTCAGCCCTTCTAGTTTGGTTTGAGCAATATCTTTCACTAGGTAAAACCCTATATGAAAACCATAGGGTATGAAAGTGCATTTCTTGTCTTTGACCAATGTGGTATTATAGCCCTGCAGGATGGTCTGATAATAGATTTCTCCCACAACGAGCCAGTCTGGGACATGAGCAGGTAGGAGATGTGGTTCTTCGGTGGCCCCAAACACCCTGATGTAGGTTGAGTGTTCATCTAAATACCAATGGCATACCTTTGCTATTACTTTCTTGGTTGCCAAAGATAGTCTTGGGCATTCCTTCTTAAAAATAATAAAATGAATGCGAGCAATGAATTCATCGTAGATGAGTGCGTAAGACATTTTATACCTTTTCTCTCATAGTATGCTGAAGTAGACATGGACCGAGAGCTCCGCAACATGCCAACTTAGATTCATGTCGGTGAAGACGTTCCTTGCGCACATGACATCGAGTAGGTATGAGGCCATGTAGAAAGTGGGTGCCTCCCCTTCTTTTGGTGTCTGAGCCTGTTGTACATAGATTCTTAATTATTTTATGATTATTGCTCCCCAGTTGAAGCTGCTCCCGACGATCGCCACTGTGTATGCCAAAGGCATCCATGCTTCCGAAAACTTGGAGCAGTCCTTTTCTCCATATAACCGACAAGTGAGAGCCATCAAATAAATGTATGGCTCCCTTAGGTTGATTGTCCCATACCATCCATTGCTCTGGTTAGTGAACTTCTTTTCCTCCCTCCACCATGAGGCCATCAATCGACTGGTGTCATGGAATTCATAGAACTTCACCACAAAGTCTGTGTTGAGCCACTCCTTTGGGTCCTTGAGCTTGTAGTATTTCTGGACTTTTGTCGGGAGGAAAAATACGACACATCCGCCATTCTCATCGTTGATCAAGCATTTTTTCCCATTCGTATGGTCGATGAGCCATTTCAGAACCTATATGCAAGGGAAAATGAGGGTTCTTCTTGCCACCATGTGTAAATATGACCGTCGACTGTTCGGGAACACCTGGTCATTGAGCGGCCTCACGTCCGTGTCGTTGTGTGGGATATACTCTAGATTTTATTCTCAGTTGATTCTGTTAAAGAGACCCCCCACTGCAGGAGCATTACCTTGGATCCAGTGCTTTCCTTTGTATCACCAAAGGCCAGAGGCTGGACAAAATCCTTCTTTGTTGTTGTTTTGATGACAGGATCCGCCCTAGGAGCGTACTCCAATTACCTTGTAGTCCCCAGAGAAGAACCTTCACCTATCTCTACTTCTTTCGGCTTTGGTTCTCTTGGCGAGTGTTTGGTGGTTGGCTTCCTCAATGACATCTTACCTGCAGCTAAAACATAGTTTAGGGATTGTACAAGTAAAATCGGGTGCACATATATAAATTATAACCAACGAATTAACAGACTTGGATACATACTTCTGAAGCTTGTTAAACCTGGTTTTGATAATCAAAAGGGTCAGTACAATGCTGAGATGCTCACTTTGCTCCTTCGGACGCTCTAGAATTCAAGTTACACACATAATGAATTTGTCAAAACCGTTCTAGAGATTTAAACAGGGATGAACTTACCTTGTCGCATCAACCATTCAATTCGGGTTATAAGTGAAATTTCATCAAATCTGTCGCCAGATCTTCAGAGATGTTAAAACTTAAATTCATTGTGGGTTGACGGCTCGGGCGTGGGTGGTAATGTGGTCTATCGACGATTTCAAAATTTTGTTGTCTAATCGACACACGGGGTAGAAACTAATGTGGGATTGGGCATTAAATGTTCTATTAAATATCCAAATCCAATCATATCTTATGCCACAAAGGTCCGATCGTTTCACTTGTCTAGTTGGTGGATTGGGGGTCATGATTGTGCTTCAAACATTTTCATTGATATCTCCTTGCAAAATTTTCGACACTGATGGATCTTTCCGTACAGAGCTGACGTGGAAAAGTTTCTTAGGGGTGTGACTAGGACTCAGTGAATCTAAAAATAACTTGGGACAAAACTAGGCTGTACGACCCCCTATGTGGAAAAAACACGTGGCATTCGAGACCAGTGACTTCATCTGCTTGTGTTAATCGGAGTCGGGACGTTCTTTAGGCCATACGTTCTACAACCCAATCCTATATTGCCGATGACCGAAAGCATCAAGGATCGATGATCGACGATAAAATTACATAAGTGCTCTCAGATTGACTCCCTCAAAAATTCCCGAGGCCGAAAACGCATTGGGGATCGATGATCGACGAATATTTTATTGTGGTAAAAATGATTGTTGTAACCTTTCTGAATTTACCCAATCTCGATAAAGCGCATAGGCCATCGACTATCAATGATGTCTTTACATCCTTTGTTAACGTCTGTCTTTCTTGTATTTTGACGATGCCAAAGGGGATCGACGATCTCTCAAAAATTTAATCGAATAACTTATGCAAACCAAAACTGCCTTCCGTCGATGTCGATGGGGATCGATGCTCAACGATTAATGTTTTCATGTGGTTCCTTTAATTACTTGAATTCTTTCCGATGTTGAACCTGAGCGCATTAGGTGTAGTGTTTAGCTATCGATTCTTAATTCAGGTGTTAAGGTATTTTAGACATGAGGTTTCACAAGTTCAAACAATCCTGAATAGGTGATAAGAGACATGAAAACAAAACAAAGATAAAGCATTTCCCAAAATGAAATCGAATCAGAAAGTGAAGAAAACAAGTGGAACCCAAAAAGTGACAAAATTTGCTAAGGCTTTTAGTGTGTGTTGAGGTCTCAACACGACGCTGCATTGATTCCTTCAAAACTTCCTTGATTCTCCCCAAAATTGTCCTTCGCCAACAAGCGGTCACCCATCCTAGTACTAGTCTAGCTTGAGCGCGCTTAACTGCATAGTTATAATGAGATCCAATGCATTAATGCTATGATTTAGCAATGTACATAAGACCATTAGGAAATCATTACATGATGTCTGTAATTAACAAATGAAGATGACATTACATTCCATTACCCATCAAAAGGGTGAATATCATGGTTTATCAAAACCACAGGGTCAAAATGGTGATTCTGTGGAAAAGGTGGATGGCCACTGAGATCCATATGGATCAAGAATAACTAACTAAGGAGGGGCCCCTACCTCCTAGGCACTAATATATTCCTTCAATAACACACCGAACTTCAGATATTCATGAACACAAAAGAATTGCAGAGGAACCAAAAAAATAATTTTATGATAAGAAGAGAAGAATTCATATTACAATCCCTTTCTTCCTTTTACTCAAATCGAGTTGGTTTTTTATACAATTTACACCACTCTTTTCTTAGCAATAAAGAGTTGAGGAAAACCATGAGGATCTATGATCCTTAGAAAATTCTTAATTCGCTTCAAGAGCTCGACTAAGATAGGTAAAGTGGTTTTTCACGTGACCCAATGTCTTCATTAACTGACAATGATTTGTTGAAGCAATGGCTTCAATTGTCCTCGATCTGCGACCTCTGACTGTGTGTTGCTAACTGTTCACAACAAAAACCCAACTATCCATCCATACTTTCTCAAATGATGCACTTATCATTGAATGTAGCAACCAACTCATCATAATAATCACAACTGTTAGGATGGGGGTCGTAGCTTCTCGTGGCAGCGAAGCTTTGACAATGGGTGTTGCAACAGTAGCAATAATATGTGTTGCAACAACTCTCTACATGTGTTTAATTAACTATTGTTGCATCCAATGAGAATCGTGTTGCAACATCTAAAAATTGTGTTGCAACAACTGAAAATTGTGTTGCAACAACTGAAAATCATGTTTCATCAACTGGAAAACATGTTACAGCAACAACCTGACAAGGTTGATGGTGCCACAACAACGACCCGCGGGGTGTTGCAACAAATATTTATGTAGTACCTATGATATTTTCCTAAACAATGTCTTGGCATTCTTCCATTAGTGAGCATAAAAGGTCAACTTTCCCTTAATTACACTGAAAAAACCACTTAGAATGGCATACGTTGCGATACATACTTGATGCAAATTATATTGTTATACTAAAAATTAGGTTGGAAGGAAGGGAGAAAGTGGAACAAAAGGAAATGTAAAGGTGTGAAAATGATGGTGTTTCAGACACTCATAATATCCCCCTTACCAAAAGTGTTGCAAGTCCTCATGCAACTAGGTTGATCAGTCTGAATCTATATGGGAGGCACTGCAATGAATATTGTTGAGGCTGAAGTATGAATGCCCCTTGTCAAATGCTGAGTATTACCCTCCATTCTCTATAATTATTTATCAATAACCTTATTCCTCCTTTTTGCACATGTCATAATCTCGTTGGTATTCATGTGAGGGTAACCAAATCAAAGGGTCACAAAATCCTATCCCTATGCATTTGTTTCTACATGTCTTCATGTAGTGAATATACCTGCTTACACGTTTCAATGCCACTATAAAATTGTGATAATTGAAGAAATCTCGTTGCCCCATCTCCATTGTGGCTTGTTCCCATCTTTGTCTGCTTCCATGTAGGGCATCTGGCATCAAAGATTCAATGCGTTGGATGCAATCACATATGGCTTCTTCTCTGTTGCTAGTCATGAAGGGTGCATGTGTTTGAGAATTAACCCATGCATATTGTGAGATAAGGATAGTCTTGGCATTAGGGAATTCTTTTCTTATCAAGAGGCTGCAATTCCCATTTTATTGGGAAACATATAGGGAATTATTCCACTGGGCAAGATTGCTCACAAAAGATGTAAAGGCCCTCAATGGTATATCTCCCACAAAAGGAGTTGGATTCCATTTTGGGTCGAAATAAAAGAGAAGGTTACACTAGTAGAGTTCACACAATAGGCCCTTATCCTCTTTGTTTCTCTCATAGTATACCTTCAAAAAGATTTTTACAGAGGTCACTGTATAGGGCATGCATGCTACCACTGCTATAAACTGGAACATGAAGTGTCTCTCATTCATAAATACTTAATAGACATGAGAGGCTTCTCTACATCCGAGGATGGATCTCAAAAGGGAGCTCATATTCCCTTTTTCTTCGACAAGAATTTTTATTTTGGATTATAGCTCAGAGGCCCTATGTACAACATTTTTCCATCGTTCCCATTTGCATCGATGGATTTCCAATTGCTCAACCCAGCTTCGCCTCAGGTTATATCTGGCCTATCTACATTATTCTAGAGGAACTGTTCCTTTTTCATAAGATTCAACTATACTTTTCCATTTGGCCAGGGTGGCCCTTAGCCAGAAATCGCCCTCAATGTATGTTTGAATTCCAACATTCTTCACACATGGTCCCTCTATTTGCATTTCCTCATTTATCTGTTTAGGAGGTATTACCTCTTCTATTTGATCTCTTTGGTCCTTAGTCATAGTCCTCTCAGTTTGAGTTACCTCATTTATCTACTTAGGAGGAATTACCTCCTATGTTTGGTTTCCTTGGTCTTGGGTCAATACTTCCTCAGTTTGGGTTTCAACATACACCCTTTCTAGAGATGCCACTGCTTTTCCAACATTTTCTGCCTCGAGGGATGATTTAGCAGGTTGTCCTCTAGTTTATCACATACTTATTGGCTGAAATAAACCACTTGGGTGGGGAAATAATGTTGAAATATTGTAACTGCAAAGAGTATTCTATTTATTATTGATATATTATTCATTATATCAATCCCCTTTTGTGGATTGATCATGTCGGGCATTGTAAATGACCAAATCCCCTTTTGCGGATTGGTCGAACCTTAATTGTAATAAGAAAAATGAGAAGTCAGCCCCCATAATTAATTAAGGTGGTTCTAACCACTTAGAAAGAGAAGTCGACCCTGCCAGTGAAAAGACACTTCGTTTTAGCTCCTGCCAGATTGTATAAATAAAGGAGGCTAGTGCCTCATTTGTTCACTCACTCACTTGATCATCAGAGCACAAGTTTGGAGAAGAAGGAAGAGAGAGAGAGGTGCATTACTTGGAGAGGACTTTCTGTAGTGTTTGGTTTATTCTCTTGGAATTGTATTGAATATCTATATTAAGGAATTTTTTGCTAGGTTCTCTCCCCCATGAGGGTTTCTCAGTATAAATGATGTGTCTCTTGTGATTGTGTATTTCTCAGTGATCCTATCTATGCTATCGTTATCTAGTGAATTGAAATGAAACCTAATAATAGCTTAAACTCTAACATGGTATCAGAGCTAAGCTGAAGAGAGAATCTTTCATAAGAAGAAGAAAAACATCATTGTTGCCATACATGAAAATTAGGGCTTTTTGTTGAAGAGGAATTTCAGCCCAAGATCCATCTAAAAAAGTGCACCCTAGCCCAAGGAACTCTTTGGCACCTTCAACGCACCTTTTCAATGGTTAGATCTCTCGAAAAGTGAAACCCTAGTTTTCTCCAGTAACATAAGTACTAGAGTACCAGAGTACTAGAAGTACCAAAAAACCAGAAGCACCAATACAAAAATCTGTTGGTCAAGTTTGAAGGGGAAAAATTTGGATTTTTTGAAATCTAAACACACCAGGCTACTCGCCTTAGCCAAACACACCTCCTGGTAAGTTCAAAATTCAATTTTGAGCACTTTCATTTTTTGGTCATTTTCCTAGTAAAAGATGTCTGCAAGCACTAAGCTTGTTGACAAGCTAGAAGGTGTGGAAAAATTCTGTGCCTAGAAGTATAGGATTGGACTCATTCTTGAAGAGAATGACCTAGGAATATTCATTAAAGAAGATGTACCAGAACCCGTCGATGTTGTAGCTAAAGCAAAACACCAAAAGGACACAATTAGGGCCAAAATAATTATTGCAGATTCAATCAAAGATCACTTGATTCCTCAAGTGTCTTCAAATAAAACTCCAAAAAAAATGTTTGATTCCCTAACTAGATTATATAAAGGAAAGAACATAAATAAGAAGATGAATCTAAGAACTTAACTCAAGAATACAAGGATGCAGAAAGGAGAAATGATCCAAGAATATTTCTCCAGAATATCAGAATTTAAAGAACAAATAGAAGCAAGTGGAGATACTATAGACGAAGATGAACTCATAATGACAACCCTTAATGGTCTCACAAGACTTTGGGATGCATTCATCCAAACCATTTGTGCCAGAAAGGAGAAACTACAATTTGACAGTCTTTGGGAAGAATGTATTCATGAAAAATCAAGAGTATCTAATCGACAAGCTTTGCTATCAAGAGAAGAAGACCAAGCCCTAGCTACTCACACTAAAGGAGGAATAAATAAGTCTTACTTCCAGAAAGAAACTCATAAGGAGTCTCAACCCCAAAACAAATTCATACATAAAGAATCTCAACCAAGGAGATTCTAGAAGTTTCAGAAAGGACAAAGAAAAGGAAAAGATTTCTCATCCTACCAATGTTACCGTTGTGACAAGATGGGACATATTGCGAAACATTTTCCAGCTAGACGAGAAGAAAATAAGAAGAAAAACAAGAGGTATCATGCCCATGCTGTTGAAGATGAAGAGCCACCCACAAAGATGATAAAAGAACGAATTGAAGACTATGTCTTAATCTCAACCCTCTCATAATCAGTATAATCTGGTGAGGACACGTGGCTCATTGATAGTGGTGCTTCCAGGCACATGATAGGTCAAAGAGACATTCTCTCTTTCCTTTCAGAAAACAATCTTTCTCAAAAAGTTACACTTGGAGATGATTATCAATACCTCATCAAGGGAGTAGGAGAATCAAATTACAAGCTTAATTCAGGACCAATGAAGATGAAAGATGTGCTCTATGTACCAGGTTTGACAAAGAACTTACTCTCCATATCAACTTTAGAAAATAAAGGATTCATAGTTTTTTTTATAGATGTAGAAGTTCTTATGTGGGCCAAAGGAAAAATCACGGAAGAAGCAATTGTTATTGGAAAACAAGAAGGTGGCTTGTATAAGCTAAAGGGTCACTCAGAAGCAACCATGACCCACTCCATTGAGAATCCATGTGAAATTTGGCATAGAATATTAGCCCACATCAACTACAAGGAATTACCATATGTAAGCAAAGTAGTCACAGGTCTACCTAAGCTCAAGGTTGACCATGAAGGTGTGTGCAATGGATGTGCACAAGGGAATAACATCAAGAACCCTTTTCCGAAGAGAGATAGTAAAGCAGAAGGAGTCCTATAACTCATTCACTCAGATGTGTGTGGCCCAATGCCATCATCCTCCATCAGTGGGTATGTATACTATGTATCTTTTATTGATGACCATTCTCGTAAAATATGGGTTTACTTTTTGAAATCAAAAGATGAAGTGTTCAGTAAATTCAAGGAATTCAAAGCCTTGATAGAGAATCTTTTTGAAAGAAAGATCAATATACTCAGGTCAGATAATGGAGGAGAATACACCTCAAAAGAGTTTGTAAACTTTTGCAAAGATGTTGGGATCAAGAGGGAGCTCACCACTCCCTACAATCCCCAACACAATGGTGTAGCAGAAAGAAAGAACATAACTATAATGGAAGCAGTGAAGACCATGATCCATGATCAAGATCTTCCAATGTACTTATGGGAAAAAGTAGCAAAACCAACAGTATATTTGCAGAACAAATTGTCCCATAGTGCACTTGGTTTCAAGACCCCAAAAGAGATGTTCTCCTGAATGAAGCCAAAAGTAAGCCATCTCAAAATATTTGGCTGCCCAATATTTGTACATATTCCAAAAGAGAAGAGAACAAAGTTGGACCCTTTAGGAAAGAAGGGAATATTTGTTGGATACTGTGAGGTCTCCAAGGCCTTCAGAGTTTATATACCAGGTTACCATCATATTGATATCAATAGGGATGTAACCTTTGATGAAGATGCAACACTCAAGAAATCAAGAAGATGCCATCTTGAGGAAGTATATGAAGAGGAACCTGTAGCTCCTAGAGTTGCAAAACCAATGAGGGAAGTCATAGCTTCCCATGATGAGGAGATTCTAGAAGATCATGACATAGTATAATATCAAGAACCTCCCTAGATGACGATCTCCCACACGAGAAAGCCAGCTTGGGCAAGGGAAATTATTCAATATGGAGAGAAGTATGGTGTCCGCGAAGGAACCATGAGACAAGTGAAGAAACCAAAGCCATTATTCAATTATACGACTTTGATGTGTGATCTCTTAGAGAAGAAGCCTACTTGCTTTGAAGAAGCCATTCAAAAGAAAGAACGAGAAGATGCCATGACAGAAGAATACCAATCCATTATAAAGAATGATGTATGGGAAATAGTTCCCAGATCAAAGAGCAAGGATGTGGTACATTCCAAATGGATTTTCAAAATAAAACATGTTGCTGATGGAAGTATTGAGAAATATAAAGCAAGGTTCATTGGTTGTGGCTTTTCTCAAAAGGAAGGCATTGACTATGAAGAGACATTTTCTCCTGTAGCAAGATACACTTTGATCAGAACCATCATAGCCCTTGCAGCTAAGATGAAGTGGAAGTTACACCAGATGGATGTGAAAACTGCCTTCTTGAATGGTGCCATTGAAGAAGAAGTGTATATAGAACAACCTCAAGGATTTGAAGTTGAAGACATGAAGACTCATGTCTGTAAGTTGAAGAAGGCTCTGTATGGATTGAAGCAAGATCCTAGAGCTTGGTATGGAAGGATTGACAGTTTTCTGACAAGCTTGGGCTTTACCAAGAGTAAAGTAGATTCTAACCTTTACTTCAAGGTTATGAATGATGAGCCTGTTATATTGTTGCTGTATGTGGATGACTTATTCTTAACAGGAGAAGAAAATCTCATCATTGAATGTAAGAAGAAGCTTGCTGTAGAATTTGAGATGAAAGACCTTGTCCTAATATACTATTTCTTAGGTCTTGAGGTATGGCAGAGCCCAGAGAGGATCTTCCTTAACCAAGGGAAGTATGCAGTTGAAATATTGAAGAGATTTGATATGTTGGAGTGCAAGTCCATGAATACACCCATGGAAACAAATTTGAAGCTCTTGGTTGACTCTTCATCAGAATAGATTGATTCTACGCTATATATACAGATCATTGGGTCGTTGATGTATCTGACGAACACCAGACCATATATATGTTTTGTTGTGACCACCTTGAGTCAGTTTTAGGTAGAACCCAGACACGTTCACCTAGTTGCTGCAAAACATGTGATGAGGTACCTTAAGGGTACATTAGATTGTGGTCTCAGTTATGATGGAGATCATGACTTCAGATTGAGTGGATATACTGATTCAGATTGGGTTGGAAGTGTCTCTAACAGAAATAGCACTTCAGGATGTTGTTTTAGTCTGGGGTCATCCATGATATCATGGCAGAGTAGAAAGCAATCAATAATTTCTCTCAGCACGACAAAAGAAAAATACATTGCTGGATGTTCTGCCAGTTGTGAAGCCATATGGCTTTAGAAGTTGTTGATAACCAGAGCTGTATAAAGATGATCGAGAACCCTATGTTCCATGACAAGTCAAAACTAATAGAGATCCAATATCATTACATCCGTGATATGGTGCAGAGAGGAGCCATAAATCTCCAATATGTTAGCACAGATGAACATGTTGCTGATGTGTTGACCAAGCCTCTATATCTTGTAAAGTTTGAGCACTTTCGAGATAAGCTTGGTGTTGTCTGTAAGGACCTCCCTCGAAAGGGGGAGTAGTGTTGTGATGCCAACCCCATGATGATGTTTCAGCCTAGTGCTGTGATGCTAGCCTCGTGCTGATGATGTGCCAACCTAGTGTTGTGATGCGAACCTTGTTCTGATGATTTTCCAACCTTGTGCTGTGATGCCAACCTCATGCTGTGATGATGTGCCAGCCTAGTGCTGTGATTCCAGCCTCGTGCTGATGATGTGTACGCCTCGTGCTATAATGATGTTCCAACCTCGTGTTGTGATTGTTAATGTTTATGCCATTATTATAGTTATTTTCATTTCAATAGATAAGAGAAACATAAGAACAAGATCACTGAGAAATACACATTCACAAGAGACACAACATGTGGTTGTGATTGTTAATGTTTATGCCATTATTATAAGCATTTTCTATTTCAATAGATAAGAGAAACATTAACAAGATCACCGAGAAATACACATTCACAAGAGACACAAATATTTATCCTTGGAAACCCTCTAGGGGAAGAAAACCCAAAGAAAACTTCCTTATCATAAATTGCCAATACAATGTTAAGAGATAACTCAAACCAATACAGATAGTCCTCTCCAAAAAGATGCACCACTCTTCTCCCTCTCTCCAACTCGGTAAGTTGCCTTGCCTCAAGAATGAGTAAGTGAGTTGTGTGGGATAGAAAGTGAGGCGCCTAGCCTCTTTTATATATACAAGTTCTGGCACGTGTGAAACATCTCTTCATTGGCAGGGCCGAATTCTCAAACTGCGTGGGTAAACCCACCTTTAATTTATAATTATGGGTCTCAATAATAACCGCTGGGGTCAATTTATTCCTCGCTTCCTATTACAATTAGTGTTTGACTAATCCACAAAAGGGATTTGGTCCTAATACAATTACCGACATGATTAATCCACAATGGGGATTAATCCTATAAATAATATATCAATAATAATAAGAATACTCTTTGCAGTTACATTATTTCAACAGTGATGATGTGTGCCAACCTCGTGTTGTGATGATGTTGTCAGTCTCGTACTGTGATGCCAACTTCATTACGATGATATTGTGTTGCCAATCTTGTACTGTGATGCCAACTTCATGCTGGTGATATTGTGTTGCCAGTATTGTACTGTGATGTTAGCTTCATGATGATGATATTGTGTTTCCAGTCTTGTACTGTGATGCTAGCTTCGTTCTTATGATATAGTGTAGCTAGCTTGATGCTGTGATGCTAGCTTCGTGCTGAAGACTCTCAGCCTAGTGTTGATGTTGATGATGCTCCAGCCTTTGTGCTATGTTGTTGTTGCTATTGATGATGAGAAAAAAATCCTATGGTTTATATATACACCAGTCAGTGTTCCAAGATGTTGTTGATGATGTTGCCCTCTCTCTCGCCTAATACTATTGTAGAATACCCTTCTTGTTAAGGGGGAGTGTTGAAATATTGTAACTACAAAGAGTATTCTATTTATTATTGATGTATTATTCATTAGATCAATCCCTGTTTGTGGATTGATCATGTCGGGCATTGTAAATGACCAAATCCCCTTTTGTGGATTGGTCAAACCCTATTTGTAATAAGAAAAATGAGAATTCAACCCCTAGAATTAATTAAGGTGGTTCTAACCACCCAGAAAGAGAAGTCGGCCCTGCTAGTGAAAAGACACTTCGTTTTAGCCCCTGCCAAATTGTATAAATAAAGGAGGCTAGCGCCTCGTTTTTTCACTCACTCACTTGATCATCATAGCGCAAGTTTGGAGCTGCAGTTGGAGAAGAAGGAAGAGAAAGAGAGGCACATTACTTGGAGAGGACTTTCTATATTGTTTGGTTTATTCTCTTCGCATTGTATTGGCTATCTATATTAAGGAATTTTTTGCTAGGTTTTCTCCCCCATGAGGGTTTCCCAGGATAAATGATGTGTCTCTTGTGATTGTGTATTTCTCAATGATCCTATCTATGCCATGGTTATCTAGTGAATTGAAAAGAAACCTAATAATAACTTAAACTCTAACAAATAAAGTCTTGTTTGGTCCCCTTCTAACTTGGCCCTCAATCTTTTCACTTTCCTTTGAAGTTTCTAGTTTATTCGTTTTAAATTAATATTTTGTTGCATAAGGGTAGAGTGTAATGGTCTTAAGAAATTTCTTGGAATGAATTATTGCACGCTCCGTTTGAGAATTCTGTTCTTGGAGGGTGTAGTGTGATATCTTGTGTCCTTCAATGTTGCAAAATGATATCCTCTCGTATCCTCTGTTATCTCATGTGTTGCAACATATTTTTCACCCTTACCTATTAGTTCTTGTGTTGCAACATGGTTTTCTTCTATTATTCATGCTGGTTCTTGAGTTACAGTAGGGTTTTCCTCTTCACCTATTGGTTATTATGTTATAGCAGGTTTTTCCTCTTCATATGTTGGTTCTTTTGTTACAGTAGGGTCCTCTTGTTCTACACCTCTAGGTTCATGTGTTACAACAAGGTTTTCTTCTTCTATTTTTGTTGTTTTTTGTGTTGCATCAGGGTCCTCTTCTTCTACACCTGTTGGTTCTTGTGTTTCAACATGGTTTAATTCTCCTACACTTGTTGGTTCTTGTGTTGCAACATGGTTTAATTCTCCTACACCTGTTGGTTCTTGTGTTTCAATGGGTTTTACTTATTCTATTGCAACTTCCCTTGTTGGTTCTTGTGTTTCAACGGGGTCTTTTTCTCTGGACAAGGTCCGTGTCCTTTTCTTCTTCGAAATTTGTATTTCTTGCATTGTTTTAGCTTTTCTTCTTCATGGGTGTTAGAATATAATGGATGTGCTCGTTTAACCATAGAAAATATCACTATTGTCCTCCAACCATAGGCCAAAGCCACCCCCAAGCACCTTAACCTTAACATACAATCATTCCGGAAACAAATCCTAGGTTAGATAGCCAAACTGTAACAATCCCCCCGACCATCCTGAGGCCGGGGTATGCCACTCCAGAGAAACTACTCATGCTCTGAAGCCAGTCGGTAACATTCCCAGCCATCAGGCCGAGCCATGCTACTTTAGGGAACACTTTCATTCCCATACTGCGGAACATACAGTAGCATACCCAGTAGTCAACTAAGCAATGCCACCTAAATTTACTCTTTAGACTGCATGCAACTAAAACATATACATACAACATGCTCGCAGAAGCTTTACATCTAGACATAAACAAACACTTACTTTTTGTAACATACGACTTTTCTATTAAAATAACAAGAATTACCGACATGCATCATTTACAGGAAATTACCCATAAGCACATAAGCAACCATAGTCACATATATGATAAAATCGTAACGTAGGCATGTAAATAACAAAACAACATATCCATATATCATACAATTCGTTCTTATCTTAGAAAGACTATCACCAACTACTTACAGACTGTCCACGAACCTCCCAGCCATAGAATACACTGTTCATCACTCTCAACAGTGAATCACCCCCGAGCTGGGATTGAACTCCACCCAGGGTAAAGGGATTCTTATCCAGGCTAAGGCTCATGGAAAATAGGAAAGACTCTATCTCAGGTGCTTACTCAACTAATAACCTACAACCTCTCATTCCCCACATGCCTGTACCACCCAAGGAAGTGTGCCCCTTCTCTGCTCAAAAGTCCCTCGACTGTTGCTCAACAGTCCCTCGACTGTTGCTCAACAGTCCCTCGACTGCCCCACTTCCCTTCCAGGGCTTCAACAACAGGACAAACCAGAAGTCTCAGAGCACTATAGCTGCAGTTTAGCACCTACGGAAATCAATCCCCAACAATTATCTTACTCAGAGAACTGCTCATGGGCCTGACAACCCGCTTCTTCAATCCTGCTCCAAGCTAACCAGGTACACCAACCAAAAAGGATGGGGAAAACAGGCTTCAGAAAGGTGAAAATTGATGTCTCAAGGATAACAGAAAGTATGAGTGAAATGGTCATGGAGTCATTGACTGGATAACTGAGTGTGTTTTGGAATCACGGTGAACTCTTTGTAAAAAATGATGGTCAGCTTGATGGTCCCCTTCTTCCTATTCATAAGGTATCTGTGAGAAAAAATCCCCCTCTGAGCTAAGTTTCCCCACGATATGAATGCATGTCCCCAACTTGACACTTGTCATATCGGAAGTTACTTTTGTCCACTTGTCCCCAACTTTAGAACTTAGGATAAACTAATTATCCATATTTTATGTTTTAGGAAATACTAATATAATATTCCCTTGACTTTTGGCCCTCCCTTTCCCTAACTGGTGAAGTTCAGTCCCCCATCTCTTTTATCGTGGTCGGTCTGTGCGCAGTGATGTATTTTATATTAATCATGAGTCATGTACAAAGTAGGCTCTCTAGCCTTTAACATCTAGGCACGCTGGCCTAATTCCAAGACATAAGCATTCCGACTTATAATACTAGCTCACCAACCTATAATGCATATTATATACACAAAGGTTCGATGACCTTAATATTGCGCGTCCTTAGTTACTGCGCACTGTATCCTCTGTATTTAAGGTTGCGCACACCTTAGTTACTGCGCGCGGTATTAAAAAATGTGCACATTACATCCCTTTACTATGCAGTATATGCGCGCACCATGCCATGAAAGGTGTATTACAAAATTGATGTCTAAACAACTCACTAGCTTAAATATACTTGGATTATATTTACATTTGGGTTCAGCCGAGGGATATTACAATCCCCCCCCCTTATTTATGCACTGTCCTCAGTGCATCATGTACCCATATACAACAAAATTCTCAAAATTCTTCAAAAAGATGTGGGTATTCTGCCCACATTGCATCCTCATGCTCCCAAGTAGCGTCTTCAAGTCCGTACCAGGTCCATTGGACCTTTACAAGCCCTATGGATCGATTCCAGAGTTGTTTGATTTTTCGATCTAGGATGCGCACCAGATGCACTTGGAAAGTGCCTTCTTGCTCCACCTGAATAACATTCCAATCAATAACATGATTAGCATTGGGTATATATTTCTTTAGCAATGATACATGGAAGACATTATGAACAAACATATATGCAGGCAATGCAATCATATAAGCAACTGGACCAATCCTCTCTAGGATTTCAAATGGTCCACAAAATCTAGCTGCCAACTTGGAGCAGCTTCTCAGCTTCAAGGAACTCCTGTTAGCTTTTACTTTCAGGAAAACATGATCACCCACTTTGAATTCTTTGTGGATTCTGTTTTTATTAGCATAACTTTTCTGTCTGTCTTGGACAGTTTTCAAATTCTGCTTAATTTTTAATATCTGGTCCTCCATCTCCTTGAGCAACTCTGGCCCGACTACTATTCTATCAGCTGGATTATCCCAGCTTATTGGAGTATTGCACCTTCTGCCATAAAGTGCTTCAAATGGGCTCATTTTCAATGATGCCTGATACCCATTGTTATAAGCGAATTCTACTAAATGTAGGTAGTCTTCCCATTTTGATGGTTTATCCATCACATACATTCTCAACATATCTTCTATCACTCTATTCACCCTCTCTGTTTGTCCATCAGTCTCAGGATGGTAAGCTGTACTAAAGTTCAGATTCGTTCCGAATCCTTTGAACAATCCTTTCCAGAAATTTGAGGTGAATTTTGAGTCTCTGTCAGACATAATTGTTTTAGTAATTTTGTGCAATCGTGCCACTTCCTTCATGAAAATATCAATAACATCTGTTGCTTTGTGAGTAGTTTTTAGTGGAATAAAATGGGCAGATTTTGTAAGCTTGTTCACCACTACCATAATCGAATCATGTAGCTTGCCTGTTCTGGGCAATCCCATAATAAAATCCATCGTCACCACTTCCCACTTCCATTCAGGAATGGGCAAAGGTTGCAGCAATCCTGTTGGGTGCCTATGCTCTGTTTTAACTTTCTGGCATTCCATACACCTAGCGATGCATTCTGCAATTTTTCTCTTCATACCTAGAAAAAAGTATTGGCTCTTGATTGCTGCTACGGTTTTCTTATATCCAGGGTGCCCTGCATAAGGAGCATTATGCATCTCATGCAAAATTATATGTTTCAAGTTTTGGACATTTGGTACAAAAATTATGTTCTTGTGCAGCAATATTCCATCTACTCCCAACTTATAAATATCCATCTTTCGAAGTATCTTACCTTGTTGTAGCATTGCTACCAATTCTCTATATTGCAGATCTGTATTTGCAGTTTCTAGAATTTTTCTTTTAACATCAGTCTGATACATGCTGATGGCTGTAGCATGAAGCTCATGCACCCTCCTGCTGAGTGCATCCACCACTTTATTTTCTTTCCCTTTGATATGCTTTATATCAAAGTCATTTTCGCTTAGAAATTCTAACCATCTGCTTTGTCTAGCATTTAGATTTGGCTGATCAAATAAATATTTCAAACCATTGTGGTATGTTCTTAACTCAAACCTTTTCCCCATGAGGTAGTGTGTCCATTTCCTCATGGCATGTACTATGACTGCCAACTCCAAATCATGAATGGCATAGTTTCTTTCATGCTCTTTCAACTTCCTTGATTCATAACTTATCACGAATCCATTTTGACTGAGGACTCCACCCAGTCCTTCATTACATGCATCTATGCATACAATGAAATCTTCATTTGGGTATGAAATCCTTAGTATTGGAGAACTTGTCAATACTTGTTTCAAATGTTGGAAACTCCTTTCACAGTCCGACGTCCACTGGAACTTCATACCCTTTCTTTGCAAGGAAGTGATTGGGTGTGCTATCTTCGAGAATCCTCCAATGAATCTCCTGTAGTAACCTGGAAGGCCCATGAAAGATCTGACCTCTGTCACATTCTTTGGTGCTGACCATTCTCTAATGGCTTCTACCTTCTCAGGGTCCATTGCTATCCCATCTTTTGAGATGATATGCCCCAAATAATGAATTTGTTTATGATAAAATGAACACTTGCTCAATTTGGCATACAATTGATGTTCCCTTAAAACTTGAAACACCATCCTCAAATGATGTTCATGCTCTTCCTCTGACTTGGAATATATAATAATGTCATCCAAAAAGACAATGACAAACTTGTCCAAATACTCTCAGAAAACACCATTCATTAAGCACATGAAAACATCTGGTGCATTTGACAATCCAAATGGTACCAATGTGAACTCATAATGACCATACCTTGTCCTGAAGGTGGTCTTGGTAATATCTTCTTCTTTAATTCTTACCTGATGGTATCCTGATCTGAGATCTATCTTTGAAAATATCCTTGCATCCTTCAATTAATCAAAGAGGTAATCAATCCTTGGTAGATGATATTTGTTCTTAACAGTCACTTTATTTATTTGTTTGAAGTCAATGCACAATCTTAACGTTCCATCTTTCTTTTTCACAAACAAGACTGGGGCACCCCAAGGTGATACACTTGGGTGTGTATACCCCTTCTTCATAAGTTCTTCATCCGTATTTGCAACTCCTTCAATTCTGGTGTATTCATTCTGTAAGGAGTCTTTGATACTGGCGCTGCTCCAAGCATCAAATCTATAGAGAAATTGATGTCTCTCCTTGGGGGTAGTCCCGGTACTTCCTTGAATACATCTTCAAACTCTTTCAGGACTGCATAATTCTCCAAATTTGGCACCTTGTCTTCAAGTGTCTCCTCCATATGAGCTGCAAATATTTGACATCCTCTTCTATAACATTTCTTCAGATACAATGCTGAAATTTCTCTAACGGTTACTACCCTGGGAATTCCCTACACTTTCCTTTGGTTCCCTTCTTCATCCAAGCAAGTGAATGCTTTGTTATGAAAATCCAATAGAGCATGATGTGGGTCCAACCAATCCATCCCAATTAAACAGTCATAGGAACCTAAGGGTAAGATGTTCAAATCTGCCCTAGTATTTAGTCCATTCATGTCTATGAGGTAGGACTTAACCATCTCATTAACTTTTCTTCTGGCTCCTGTAGCCAGTTGCACCAACTAGGATTTCCCATGCTTGCTTCTTGGCAATTTCAAACTTTCCACCAACTTAGGGTCTATATAACTATGGCTAGCTCCCGAATCAATTAAAATAGCAAGGGTTTGGTTGTTGATCATACCTTCAACTTCAATCATGTGGGACTGATACTCTGCTTGCTTGTTGTGCAGGGCTGCATAAATCCTTGGCACATTTTTGCCCATGTCCTCTACTGTCTCAGCTCGTTGTACATTGTGAACAACCCTACCTTTTTCGCCTCTGTGAGGACAATCTCTGAACCTATGGTCTCCTTTACAACCCCAACATTGCATAGGTGGTTGTCTTGGCTCTTGACTCTCTGTGTCAATCACTCTAGTTTCCTTATGCGTTTGCTGCCATTGTGGATTATTTCTGAAGAATGGTGGCTTATCTCCCTTTCCATCTTGAATTTATTAGCGTCTTCCTGAGACTTTTGGAAAGCCGGTCTTGCTTTCAGCTAGTCATATAAGAATTTAGCTCTCCTTATGGTCTCTTCTAATGTCTTGGGATCATCATACTATATTTTTTCATTGATGAATGATGGCAATCCACTTAAGTACCGTTGAATCTTGACTTTCTCATCCTTAATGAAAGTGACATACTTCAACAGTTCTAGAAACCTTCTCTCATATTCATCTATGGTCGTACTTCGAAGCTTGAGTTCAAAGAAATCTTTCATTTTCTTGTAATAGTATCTCTTTGTCAAGTACTTCTTCTCAAAATACTTCTTGAATTCTCTCCAAGTAACACTTTTCTCTACAATGTGTTGTACCTGCACAAGTTGATCCCACCACATGGAGGCCTTTCCTTTGAGTTGATAGATAGCGATTCTACCTTCAACATGAGAAGAATAATTATGCAATTGAAAATACTTCCTCACCCCTAGCAACCATGTTTCGACATCTTCATCCTTCTTGTGCTCACCATCAAATGTAGGAGGTTTGATTTTGTTCATTTCTCCTCGCAGCTCATCCACCCCAGATCTCTTATATCTTCTGACAGGGGATAGACTTGAGTTGTTTCCTGCTCTCTTATGGGAATGCCTATGGGGATGATGGTGATGTCTACTAGCACCTTTTTACTTCTCCCTTCTCCTATGAAGATTTGTGACTCTCAGATTTACTTGAGTCACTCTCCTTAACCAATTTCTTATCTATTCTGTTCAAACCTTCCAATAGCTTCATGTTGAAGTCATCCCGCTGTTCTTTGGCTTTCATAAGCCTTTCATTATCAGCTGTATGGCTTTGGACATCCTTCTACAAATTCTTAATGGTCTCAGCCATATTCATATCTTCATTCCTTTGTTCTCCATGTCCGTTGGAGTTCGTTCCTTCCATGCCCAAATGGACATCCATCCCTCTTCTCTTCTCTGGATGACTATAATTCCCCTGTGCCTCTTCCATTCCTACGGAATCTGCATTGGTATTACCTGACTGAGTTGTTGTTAATTCTGCAAAATGTGCAACCATCGAAACTAATCAGACTAACAAATCAGCAATTCATGAGAATATGCACCATTTCGATTCAACATACACATCAACATTATCACTCCCAGTTTCCTGGTGTTATCACCACGACAATTCTAGATAAGACCCAAGTCTCGATAACGGTGACACGCAGTGCCTTCCAAGATACTCTTGTGCAAGAAGGTGGTTTTGTTGAAACCACTTTTGCCAAGACACAGTATTACGTGTCTCAACATGTCAAATCCACCACTTGTGGAGCGGGCAACGACTAGTCAGATCACCCTGCTTCATTCGTTCGATACTTCTCAACCATGTGACGTCAGCTGAACACCGCCATGTAACGAACTCAAAAGATAATTATTAGAAATGGATTGGCCGAGCATGGCAACCCAACACTCTTTGTACGTAATTTGTCTGCGCTTCATAAATGGAGTTCTATAATTACCACTCCCCAAGTATGAAGATATCTGCGTATCCATAACCGTATTAATATTCAAGCTGGTCGACTTCCTACTCTCTGTAAAGACACATTTCAGTATCCCCAACCTGAGATACATGGACAAAGCTAATTCGAGTGAGACTCATTATTCGAGCAACATGCTAGGCTTTCCTGTGAATAAGGTGGATAGGGTCCTTGTGCACCTTCTATGAACTAAGTTCCACACAAAGCCGGTTACAGACTCGTGATTGGAAGTCAAGTTGAATCCCACTATAAAGGATTTAGTCATCAACAGGCCAACCGCTAAGAAGAAAAGGAGTAAGCGACATAAGAAGGAGGAATCTATGGTTGAAGCGACCGAAAGTGTTGGAGAAAATCAACCGATCTGGTTAGACTCTTCTTTAAAGGCGGAGATCGCTAAGATGAAGTAAGTCTTCAACTAAGATAAGCATGTCTCAGTGAATTTTGAATAGCCGGTAGCGGAGGTAAAGAGTACAAGAGATGATAGGCCTGTTCTTCATCGACCCTTTTTACAACAGGCTAACTGCTGTCATCACCCTTTTGTAATTTTGTGATTAATATGATTATATAAATACAGAAACGGATTTTAGACTATTTTATTACAATTTCTATCTGGTGATGTTATGACTCTTGTTTTGTTTTATAATAAGTTTTTCTTGTAATCTTATATTTTATTTTCATCTGTCTAAATCAGAAGAAATTAAAATTCGGAATTCTTTTTAATTAATGCTTCAATGCGGTTATGTGTTTATTTTTCTTTTATTATTATGCAATTTAAACTCAGACTCCTCACCTTCCAAGCGACTTCGCGCACATTAACTTGACCTGTTTATTTATATTATCGTGCATAGAAATATTACAAGGTAAACGCTTCTCCGCGCACCTAAATCTACTGTGCATTTCTTCTTCGTCGTACCGACTACTTACACACACTACTCTGGCGTTGTGCGCCAATATCCACTGCGCACAATTTCGATATTGCACCCCGATATTCCACATGCATTTTCGTCCTAAGCATGCACCATGTCAAGTTTAACATATTCCTTGGCGCTCAAATATCTGCGCACACTACTGAATACATCGTCATGAAACAACTTATACTCATACTTATGTGCGTACCAACAAAACTCCTCTGCATTAAGAAATACTTGTGCACCCCATGTGCACCTTACTATGTGTGTGCTTATCGCGCAAGGTTAATTTCAGCGTGTGCATCTACACATAATAATCTTCTGCACGGCGCCACAATTTACCACGCACACTGGCATGGCACGGTTTCCCGCGCGGTGCCAAATTTACCACGCGCACTAGTACGCCAACCTTTTCCAAGGACACTCTATGACTCTAATTCTGGTCACTTCGAAGTTACTTTTCTGTGAATATTCACTTCAATTGCACCCTTCTGGCCCATCCAAGATCAGTGTTGAACTGAGGCTCTGATACCATATTGTAACGATCCCCCCGACCATCCTGAGGCCAGGGTACACCACTTCAGAGCAACCACTCATGCTCTGACGCTAGTCGGTAACATTCCCATCCATCAGGTCGGGCCATGCTACTCTAGGGAACACTTTCGTTCCCATACTGCGGAACATACAATAGCATACCCAGTAGTTAACTAAGCAATGCCACCTAAATTTACTCTTTAGACTGCATGCAACTAAAACATATACATACAACATGTTCGGGGAAGCTTTACATCTAGACATAAACAAACAGTTACTTTCTGTAACATACGACTGTTATATTAAAATAACAAGAATTACCGACATGCATCATTTACAGGAAATTACCCATAAGCACAAAAGCAACCATAGTCACATATATGATAAAATCGTAACATAGGCATGTAAATAACAAAACAACATATCCATATATCATACAATTGGTACTTATCTTAGAAATACTGTCACCAACTGCTTACAGACCGTCCATGAACCTCCTAGCCATAGACTACACTGTTCATCACTCTCAATAGTGAATCACCCCCGAGCTGGGACTGAACTCCACCCAGGGTAAAGGGATTCCTATCTAGGATAAGGCTCATGGACAACAGGAAAGACTCCGTATCAGGTGCTCACTCAACTAACAGCCTACAACCTCTCATTCCCCACATGCCTATCCCACCCAAGGAAGTGTGTGTTAGAATATAAAGGATTGTGTGCTCGTTTTACCATGACGATACCCTCGTCTCCCAACCACAGGACGAAGCCTCCCTCCGAGAACCTTAACCTTGACCTGAGAATTCCTCTGGAAGAAAACCCTAGGCTAGATAGCCAAACAAAGAGCAGTGCATCTCTCCCCAAGGATAACACATCACAAAAAGCTGATCAGATAGTCCAAACCCTAGCTAAGAGATATCCAAGCCAAATACTGAAACTTGCTGCTGCTGCAGCTGCACCTGCAACCCTCCTCCAAACCT
>SNQJ01S0028375.1:0-61000 GCA_010110895.2 Picea sitchensis
ATCTCAAAAGCAACCTAGAGTTGTAGTAAAAATATATTAATCACACCTTGCCTTGAACAAACTGAAGTTCTAACTTGAATTATAGGAAAGTAATCTACCTATTGCAGAGTTCAATGTTTAAAGAAGTAATTGTCCAAAGAATCCTGGATTACATTAAGAAATAACAACCTAAGAAATAAATATTTTCATGATAATGCAAAAGGAAAGACCAGCTATTCTGTAACAAGGAACAAGACCCTATTCCCCAAGCAGGAATCTTCAGCACCTGTTTCTGAACATCACACTTTCATGAACTCATTGCTAACTGAAATTATTGACACATACTGAAGGCTAACTATCTCTTAACAGAGAACAAGACCCTATTCCCCAAGTAGGAATCTTCAGCACCTGTTTCTGATTACCACACTTTTATGAACTCATAACTGATTGGAATGATTGACACACATTAAGGGTTAACTACCTCTTAACAGAGAACGTGACCCTATTCCCCAAGCAGGGATATTCAACACCTGTCCCTAGTTAACATGCTTTCATAAATTCACCAAACAAGATTGCTAACTAGAATGATTAACAGTTACCCGAGCATGAATCTTATGAAAACAATGTAACAATCAGTAAAACAGAGTTTCAGCAAGATAGACTTCAGTAAAGTAGTGTTTCAGAAAAACAAAATTTAATCAAAGCATGAACAGAAATAACACTAACACACTACAAAGCTAATGGGTGAATCTTGTGAAGAATGTGGGCCCTCCCTTCTCACAAGATTCCCCTGAAACGTTNGTCAACTATATCATATTACAATGTCTGAAAAACACGTCCTTCTCTATAAATATTTTCTTCGCTAAAAAGAAGTTCATCTCTAATGATGATTTCCTCTTATTTAAAGAGGAGAATCCCCTCGATACAATTTGATCATCCAATTACATGTGTACATCTGAGTCCTATTCTTAGTCAAATCGACTCTCTATACTGGAATAGGATATCCTAGACTCCTGCAACATAATGTTATTACAATAGTTGAAAATGTGTTGAGTGGGGTATTGTTGTTTCAGCTGGAGTAACAGCTTCTTTATTTGTCTTCTCATTACTGTTGTTGTATGTTGTTTTAGCATCGCAAATCATGGGTTTTTTCAGCAACGGGATTTGCGTTCTGACTATTTCAGCACGTGGTCACACAGAAACAATGGTTAAAGGTGCGGTTGTTGTGGTCAATGTAACAGCTTTGTGTTGTTGTTTCAACATCGTAGACCACGGAGGGCGTAACAAATTTTTCTGTGTGAGTTGTTGTTTCAACATCATAGACCACAAAGAGTGTAACAACTTCTTCTGTGTGAGTTGTTGTTTCAGCATCGTAGTTCACAGACTGTTTCAGCCACAGGGTTTGCATGCTTTAACTGTGTCAGTAACAGGCCTCAATGCTAATCTGCAGTTCGAACTGTTTCAACACTTATACATTTCTGATCAACAGTTAAGTACGAGAGTAATGTAAAATTATATGCAAAACAGATTAAACATATAGTAAAGAGAAGAGACGTTATATACCTTTGAAGAGATAGGGTAAGGTGATAATATAAAATTAAATATGAGTGGAAAAAGGGTGTAATGGTAGCAAAAGGTGTGAGCAAAAAGGTACATTGTAGGGTCCTAACACAATATACTGAAGGAGAAAATAAAAGAACGACCAATTCTAGTCTTGCCGAATTTTGAAAATACATTTAAGGTGAGGTGTGATGCAACTGGAGTTGCAATTGGAGTAGTTTTGAGCCAGGATAATAGTCTTGTTGCCTATTTCAGTGAGAAGTTGAATGAGACCAAGAGAAAGTACTCCACGTATGATAAGGATTTTTATGCCATAATTCAAGCCTTGAAGAAATGGAGACATTACCTTGTCCCACAAGAATTTGTCTTGTATAGAGATAATCATGCTTTACAATTCATAACCAGACAGGAAAGAGTGAATCAGAGGCATGAGAAATAGGTTGAGTTTATGCAGAATTTTACTTTTGTTAGAAAACATATTGTTGGGAATGATAACAAGGTTGTTGATGCATTAAGCAGGAGATGTTTGATTCTATAAGAATTTCAAGTAAAGACCTTGGGGTTTGAACACCTTAAGGACATGTATTGTGATGATACAGATTTCAAGGAAGCATATGAAGCATGTGAAAATCCTGTACTGAGAGACAGAATCTAGTGGATAGATTATATGATTCAAGAGCGATTGTTATTCAATGGAAATCAGTTGTGCATACCAAAATGTTCAATGAGGGATAACATTTTGAAGGAAAATCATGGTGTAATATTTTATGGACATTTCGGACATGATAAAACATCTGTACAGATGAGCAGTTCATACTATTGGACATGTATGAGAACATAAGTGATAAATTTTGTGAACAAATGTAGAATCTACCAACATGAAAAAGGAAAAAGATAGAACAATGGATTGTATCAACCATTTCCAATACCAGAGAAGCCTTGGGATGTAATAAGCATGGATTTTGTGTTGGGGCTGCCAAGAACGCAAAGAGGATTTGATTCCATATTTGTGGTGGTGGATAGATTTTCAAAGATGGCACACTTTATCCCATGCCAGAAGACCGGTGATGCAACACATGTTGCAATTCTATTTTTCAAGTAAGTTGTAAGACTTCACGGCCTACCCAGAAGCATTGTATCGGATAGGGAAACAAAATTTTTTGGTCACTTTTGGGGAACACTATGGAAGAAGCTGGGAACATATTTGTCCTTCAACTCATCTTATCACCCTCAGATAGATGTGCAGTCTTAGGTGGTAAACATAAGTTTGGGAAACTTATTGAGGAGTCTGGTCACTGAGCACCATACTTAGTGGGATCAAATTCTTCCACAAGAAGAATTTGCATACAATGATTAACCAAACAGGAGCACTGCAAAGAGCCCATTCCAAATATTGTATGGAATGCAACCCAAGGGAGTTTCTGAGTTGAGATACTTGGGACAGAGTGAAATCAGGAGTGCTGGAGCAGAAAATTTTGCTGCAGAAATGCAAAAGCTCCATAGCGAGATTAGAGGATAGTTACAGAGTTCTAACCATGATTACAAGCACAGAGTTGATCAACATTGCAAAGAACTTCAATTTGAAGTGGGGGATCAGGTTCTGGAACATCTCAGGAAACAAAGGTTCCCTAGGGGAACATATAACAAGTTAAAGATGAATAATATAGGGCCATGTAAGATCTTGAGGAAGTTTGATGCAAATTCCTATGAGATTGAGCTACCAGATGATGTGGGAATATCTTCGATATTAAATGTTTCAGACATGTATCCTTATAGGGAATATGACACAGAGGGATCAAAATATCAAGAGAAGATTCAGTGGGAGAAGCAAATGCCGATAGCATAAAAACCACAGATGGAGAATATTTTTGATCAGAGGATCGACAAAAATACTAGGAGGAAGACCTATTTTGAATATTTGTTCAAGTGGAAGGCACATCCAATAGAAAATTCCAGTTGAAAAAATGAAGGTGCTATACAGAAGCATTGATAGTCGGTGCAAAAGTTCATAAATGTTTGTCAAGGGGAGTATGATGTAGGAGCATCGTTGGCAAGCACGTAGAGCAAGACCTATCAACATCTGGGAATCTGTACAGAACCTCAACACTGGCAGTTGTAGTAGAAAGTTTGAAGTACACCTTCACTCGGCGCTAAAAAAATATTTTGAGGCACACTTGAGAAATCACAAGCAAAGTGGGAGTTTCCACTCCAGATCTAGAATGTGACTGGTCTAAGATAGTCATTAGCTTAGGTTTCGGAGTAGCCAAATAGTCGGGGGGGACCCTAAGAACCCTCTGAGATAAATAGAGGTTATGTACGCCCAAATGAGGCTAGCTGCAAGTAAGATAGCTGTAAGTAAGATAGCTGTAAGTAAGATAGTTGCAAGTAAGGTAGTTGCAAGTTATATAGCTGCAAGTTAGATAGCTGCAAGTTAGTAGGATATTTCTGAATTTTCAGTTTTTGGTTTTGATTTCAGTTGTAGCCATTTTCATTTATGAATATAACAGAGGAAAATTGATCCAATGCATGGTATGGACATTATTTTGCAATTCTCTCTTATTGTTGTTTAATGAATGAATGAATATCATTATGAGTAGATGGAATTGTGAATGTTAGGATACATTTCAATAGTTTCTCTTCTGTCGAGTGGTGCAAGGTGTGCACAAACAATGCAAGGAGTGCATTAATGGGATCTGTCTTGATTTTGAATCTCATAAGAGATAGCACAAAACTTTCCCTTTGCAAGGCGTGCAAAGAGACTGGTTCAAGGCATGCATAGTCATCTGCAAGAATTCGAACATTGCGTAAAGATCTGGTGCAAGGAGTGCACAGATTCGAGATTCAACTAAGTGTCGAAGGGACTTTGAAATAATTTGAAGAGCCGAAAAAGGAGAATGCCAGGAGGGCGAGAGGAATTTCTCTTAGAGAGATCCTTCATATTTGAGTTATTGAAATCCATAAAACACAAGGAGTGCATAGGAATTCGAAGTCTTCACAAGACCAAGCTCAGGAGGAATAACACTTTTTGTAAGTGTTAACGAGATCCAAGAAATGGAATCGTAGGAAGGATAAAGGTCGAAGCCCTTGAATCTTTCAAAAAATATTCTAATTCTGAAGAAAGCATAAGCTCGGAAGGAAAGATCTGGATCATTCGATCAACATCTAGATGATGAGGAGAAAGCACGGAGGGGGAAAGATCTCAGTCATTTGGTCTAAGCACAAGGGAATCATAGCCGAACGACCAAGGTAAAGTGTACTAATGATAAGCCTTGAAAGTATACAGGAAGAGAAATATTATGGAATCTATGAAATCATCAAAACCATCCATCAAGGGAGACATGTGGTGAGAGATCAAAGTTTCGATGAATCGTGACTCAGAGAAGTCAAAGGCAAGGTTATAAGAACTCGTGAATCCTGAAACCGTGATTTGATCATAGACGTTGATCGAAGGAGGGAGTTGAACCGTATATCTGGTTTTTTTAGGAGTTCACAACTTAGGGAATCAAACGTAAGAGTTCTTGGAACTCGTGAAATCCGAGTTCACGATTTGATCTGAGTTGTCAGATCGAGAAGAGATCTAGACCACTGGTCACCTAGGGAGATATCAGGAGTTTGGATATCGGGATAAGGGAGGTGAGCGGTCCTACAAATTCATGAAATGCAAATTCCCTATACACAAAAAGTAAATTAGGACCATTGGATCGTGGGGATTGTGAGCCATTGATTTGGCACTCCGAAATATCAGCATTTAGGGAGTCAGGAGAGAGCACGATTTGATCTAAGATGTCGGATCGAGGGATGATTTGGGCCATCATATCTGAAGCATCGGGAGTTCGAACCTCGAGAGAATGAAGTTGACTCACATCGGGAGTTCCTGATATGCGAAATCACGACGCGCTCGAAAGATTGGCCCATGGTCATAGTGAAAGGTCACATCGGTGAAGGAGAATAGGGGGGATAGCACGTGCTAGGATCCTTTTGGGATTTCATAGGTCGGGAGAGTCAAGTTGACTCACATGCGAAGAACCAATATGCAAAGTTGTGACACACCTTTGATTAGGCAAGTGGTCACAACCGTCGTCACGTAAAGGAAATGGCTTAACTAGAGAAGAGATAGCGCTTGTTTGGCATTGAGGTTTGAGAAACACTTAAGAGAGGGCCTGTAGGTCTCATACGAATTGCATCTTTTGAGAAAGAACCTATGTAAGTGGTTTTGGGGCCTAGTAGAGGCCCGAGGATTCAATCAGACTCAATTTCTTGATTGATCCTAAACCAGGAGGTTGTGCATCCTTTAGGAGAGAAGGGGGGGTCTGCATCAAGCACCATGAACAAGTCCTTAGGCCAACACACAATACCATGGATGGGTGAACAAGTTGTCATCAAGATCCTTGAACAAGTCCTCAAACCAACATAACATAACTTAATTGGCCTTTAAGAGGGATATAGGCATCATGATTAGGTTTTGTACATTGAAAATGGGTGTAGAGGCATAAACATGGCAAGTTGGAAACAATGGCCTAAAGCCTTAACTCAACCTTCTCGAGCTCATGAACCACCATCGAAAACACCTAAAAACCATGGCACAAGTCCTCTCTAGGGATTATTTGGAATCCAAGTTGAATATGGGTGACATTATGAGGTCTTCTTGATAATCATGGATGGGTCTTAGGTTCATAACTATAGTTGATGAAAGGAAACAAGAGTCTTCAACCCCAAACCTTGCTTCTCAAGCTCAAGAACCATAGACAAGTAGTCAAACCACCACATATGACCTATGTAACATATCATTCACCTCAAAGTGGAATTTGGGCACCATGAATAAGTAATTTTTGAACCAATAATAGGTCTCAAGGTCTAACCAAGGTCAAGGGAGGGAAACAAGGGAGAACTTGTTCCCTAAGTGAACATTCTTAGGCTTAAATTTTATGAACAACAACTACAACCCACACAACTTCTCAAGATATAGTGTTGGACAAGTCCTTGAGCCATCACATAGGACCCTTGTAGGTTATTTTTGGACTATTTGAGGGATACAAGTACAATTATTAAACCAAAAAATATGCCATAAATGAAAATGTGTCAGATCCCCCATTAGGATTGGTTCTCAGGGTTGTAATTGGTGTTCTTTAGAATCCAATGTAGGATATAATGGTGCCATGAGTAGGTTTTGTACAATAGAAATTGGTATTGAAGGATTAACATGCAGGTTAAGGGGGGAAGAAGGGTCTTAAGCCCTAACTACACCTTCTTGATCTCAAATGCCATGGTTAGGATGGGACGAAAAAACTTGGACCTTATTCCCTAAACATCATTTCTTAGGATCAATCACCATGAACAACACCTGCAAATTACCAGAACACAAGACCTATCAGCGAAAGGGTTTTTAGCATCATAGTTGGAATATATGGACTCCATTAGGAGGTTTTGTTCACTGATTATATATCATAGGATCTTGACCATGGTCGAGGAAGGAAAACAAGTGGTGCCTGAAGATATTGTTGATTATTGTTGAGCTCAAGAGCCTTGAATGACTAGTGCTCTAGTAAACACATGAGTCCATTGTATGGGTTGTTTGCAAGCCTATGAGTGTGTTATATGGGTTAAGAATTAACATTGATGCATGTTGGAGGTAAGGGGTTACAAGGGTTAAGTTATAGAGGATAGTGGTTATGAATAAGGGTATAAAGGTTATACAAGTGATGGGTTATATTAGGGTTTATGTGTGATTGAGTTATAATAGTTAGGTATTAGGTGTCCTAAGGTAATCCCTTAATTCATCTACCAAAACTTGATTATAGCCTAATATATCATCAAACATAGCCATCAATACTAAGCTCGTGATGACCTACTATGGGGTGTGGGTTGAGGGTTATAATGTTTATGGATTAACTTTTATAGGTGTGATATAAAGTTTTAGAGATTAGGAGTTGTAGTAGTTATGTCTTATATTATGGGTTATAATGTACTGTGGAAGTGGTTATTTGTGTTGGGATTCATATGGGTTAGGAATGAGATGGGTTGTAGGGTTATGGATCAAAGGGTATAGGAATCCAATTTTATTTTAGTTAGATGCAATATAAGGTGTAAGGATTAGAGATTATATGTCCTTATAGATACCAAGGGTTCTATTAGTTGTTAATGGGATAGGGGTTATTGAGATTATAGATGGTAGTGGATAGGGAGGTTATATTGGGGTTTATAAGCTTAAGAGGGTTATAAATGTTAGGGGTTATATGTTAACAATTACAAACGTGTTTGATTTATAAGAGTGTTAGTGGAAACCTATTTGAACATGTACAATTTATAGTTTTATGGTTGCTTTACATTTATGTTATGTAACTATTAAGGTGGATTATAAGGTGTGTGTATGTTATATGTATGAAGGTAAGGAATATTAGTTCTCATTTTGCTCGTATTTTACTTTTAAAATTTGTAATTTTCTTGTTTTTTTTCAAATTGTCCCCAACAATCGTCATGTTATAAGATATAATAGATAAGAATATTGAAAGCTACCAATATCTTGCCAAAGAAACATTCCTTGTAGAGATAAGAGTCTTGAAAGCTATCAATATCCTACCAATGAAATGATGGTTGGGCCATAAGGTCTTGTCAAAGTTCATTTGCAAGATAAGTCGATTCAAAATTTGCATGTGACATAAAACTGTCATTCAATAGTCAAATTGTTACATTTCATTGTCATGCATCATGTGTGAGGGCTTGATCCACCACAAAGGAAACATAAAAATAATATTTGTCTTAAGAATAAGATATGGTACTATCCATTTTGAGGTTTGGCATAGAGATTGTTCTTATAGACTACACTACATTGCACCATATAATCCCTACACTCCTTGCAAACCATATAACACCATTCAAAGAAACATTCACGACCTCTAAGCCCCATTCATAGGTCACTATTTCCCATGTCTAGTCCATAATGTAACAATGATGAAATTTATGATGATGATGACATTTATTGATCATTCCAAGTATATTTCTCATTCATGAGGCCAAAAGCATATAAGATCATGCATATTTAGACCTTATTGCAACATTGATTGCATTACGGTAGCTTATTTTAACTATGCATTTCTCCACGAGAAAGAGAGAGACTTAACCTATGGAAGTGAATTTTATTTTAAAAGAGATTAATAATAGTTTATACTTGCAATTTTAATGACCCAATTCTTTGGTGACAGGAGTTCATAACCATATAGTTCTTTAAATTGGGTAATTTTGGAGGTAGAGTAATACATAATATCATACCAATATTTTGTTAGATGGAACCATCGCATCCATTTCATTTGTTTATCCCATGTGTACATTTGAAGATACTTGTGATGAATTAGTTATACTTGGAACCACATCATCCATTTCCTTTGTTTATCCCATGTAAAGATTCTTGCGACGAATTAGCTATACTATCGACCAACATTTTTCGTCGATAGTGTAGCTAATTCGTCACAAGATTGTTTACATTCTTCACTCTTGTGACAATATCATTTCCTTTTCTTTCACCAACGAATTCCCTTCTTTGTCTCTCTTGCCGAAAAAAATGTTTGCAGAAGTGATGGGTACTAAATTATCCTTGATTTTCTCCTCTACCTATTCTACTTATTTTCATACAACCATATATATCAATATTTCTTGAAGATTAAAAATATCAACAACGGCTTAGAAGAGAATCCAATATCATATTCCTCTACTTATATAGAGACTACTCTCTCTATATTTTAAAAGATAACTACATGAAACTACACTTAAATGACAAATTCCAACACTTGATGGTTTTAATTAGGATTCATTTAATATTTGGTTTATCAACTTGAAATTAAAATGTGATACTTTGAAAGCTAGTACCTTGAGTCAAATACAAATATGAAATTAGGAATCATTAACATATCTACTAGAACATTTATTCTAACCTATAACAAATATACTAAATTCTCATAATTTCTTCTCATAACTAGAAGTTTGTTTACATTTAGAGTTCCCTTCCACATGGTCATTTTTCCTCATTATTGCTTCCTTCATGAAACTATCCTTGAGAAACATCACCCTATAATTCTTCTTGATAGAACTTTATTACATTAATGGAAAGTGTCACATTATTCCACTTTATTACATTACATTAGTAAGTGCTTCAATATCATATACTGGAGTTTAATCTTTGAAAAAGTGGGTGTGTGATTCAAATTTGAGTCCAGAAACCCTCTCATATCATTAAGACATGTGAATATTCTGTCCATGTGAAATTTCAGTGCATACATAAACAGTTTGCAAAAATTTCAACATTGGCCCCATTCATAGGTCATTGTTTCCCATGTCTAGTCCTAGTACAATTTCCATTCGTTCTTCCTTTTAAAATTTGTTTGACAGTACACACGTCCCCACATCTAGTACTGCAAGGGAATATTTTTATGGTGTTAATTAAGCAATCAATGAAAAAGAGGGATTTTTCATCACACATATGACACACATACATTGTATATACATTAATGTAGAACTTGAAAGAAAAATGAAGAAATGATGATGCAAACTTAAAACTTGTGTCAACCAATTCATGTAATTTGAAAGAAAAATAGGGTTTATGGTTTACATGATGAATGGATGATGGAAAAAAGTGGGTGTGGGTCAAATTTGAGTCCATAAACCCTCCCATATCTTTAAGTCATGTGAATAGTCTATCCATGTGAAATTTCAGTGCATACAAAAACATTTTGAAAAAAGTTCAATGTTGGCCCCATTCACAGGTCATTGTTGCCCATGTCTAGTCCTAGTACAATGTATGTTCATTGTTCCTCTTAAAATTTGTTTGACACTACACATGTCCTCGCATCTAGTACTGCAAGGGAATATTTTTATGGTGTTGATTAAACAATGGATGAAAAAGAGGGATTTTTCATCACAACTATGCCACACATACATTGTATATACATTAATGTAGAACCTAAAAGAAAAATGAAGAGAGGTTGATGAAAACTTAAAACTTGTGTCAACCAATTTGTGTACTTTGAAATAAAAATAGGGTTTATGGTTTACATGATGAATTGATGATGGAAAAAAGTGGGTGTGTGATTCAAATTTGAGTCCAGAAATCCTCCCATATTCTTAAGGCATGCAAATAGTCTATCCATGTCATATTTCAGTGCACATAGAAACAGTTTGAAAAAATTGTATAGTCCTTGTAAAAATTTTGTTCCTTGTTCCTTTAAAATTTGTTCGACAATACACACGTCCCCGCATCTAGTACTGTAAGGGAGTATTTTTATGGTGTTGATTAAGAAATCAATGAAAAAGAGGGATTTTTCATCACAACTATGACACACATACATTCTATATACATTAATGTAGAACCTAAAACAAAAATCAAGAAATATTGATGCAAACTTAAAACTTACGTCAACATATTTCATGTGTACTTTTAAAGAAAAATAAGGTTTATGGTTTACATGATGAATTGATGATGGAAAAAAGTGGGTGTGTGAGTGAAATTTGAGTCCAGAAACCCTCCCATATCGTTAAGGCATGTGAATAGTCTATCCATGTCAAACTTTAGTGCATGAAAAAATAGTTTGAAAACACTTCAATGTTGGCCCCATTCACAGGTCATTGTTGACCATCTCTAGTCCTAGTACAATTTTTGTTCCTTGATTCATTCAAAAATACACATGTCCCCGCATCTAGTACTACAAGGGAGTATTTTTATGTTGTTGATTAAGAAATCAATGAAAAAGAGGGATTTTGCATCACAACTATTACACACATACATTGTATATACATTAATGTATAACCTAAAAGAAAAAAGAAGAAAGATTGATGCAAACTTAAAACTTGTGTCAACCAATTTGTGTACTTTAAAAGAAAAATAATATTTATGGTTTACACGATGAATTAATGATGGAAAAAAGTGGGTGTGTGAGTGAAATTTGAGTCCAGAAACCCTCCCATATCATTAAGGCATGTGAATAATCTATCCATGTCAAATTTCAGTGCATACATAAACAATTTAAAAAACATTTCAACATTGGCCCCATTCACAGGTCATTGTTGTCCATGTCTAGTCCTAGTACAATTTCTGTTCGGTTCGATATTACACACGTCCTCGCATCTAGTACTGCAAGGGAATATTTTTATGGTGTTGATTAAGAAATCAACAAAAAAGAGGGATTTTTCGTCACAACTATGACACACATACATTGTATATACATTAATGTAGAACCTGAAAGAAAAATGAAGAAAGGCGATGAATTGTATCCCATGTGTACATTTGAAGATACTTGCGACGAATTAGCTATACTTGGAACCACCTCATTCATTTCCTTTGTTAATCCCATGTAATGATTCTTTAGATGAATTAGTTATACTATCGATGAACTTTTTCCGTCGATAGTATATCTAATTCGTTGCAAGATTATTTACATTTGTCGCTCTTGCGACAATATCCTTTCCTTGTCTCTTTCCGATGAATTCGATTATTTGTCTCTCTTTCTAATGAAAATATTTTCATAAGGGATGGGTACTAAATTATCCTTGATTTTCTCCTCTAGTACCTATTCTACTTATTTTCACACCACCATATATATCAATATTTCTTGAAGATTAAAATGTTCAACATCAACTTAGAAGAGAATCCAATATCAATATATTTATCTACTTCTATAGAGACTACTCTCTCTATGTTTTAAAAGATAACTACATGACACTACACTTAAATAACAAATTCCAACACTTGATGGTTTTAATTAAGATTATTTCATATTTGGTTTATCAACTTGAAATTAAAATTTGATACTTTGCAAGCTAGTTGTACCTTGAGTCAAATAAAAATATGAAATTAGGAATCATTAACATATCTACTAGAATATATGAAAAATAGAGTTTATGGTTTAAATGATGAATTGATGATGTAAAAAAGTGGGTGTGTGAGTGAAATTTGAGTCTGGAAACCCTCCCATATCGCTAAGGCATGCAAATTTCAGTGCATACATAAATAGTTTGAAAAAAGTTCAACATTGGCCCCATTCACAGGTCACTATTTCCCATGTCTAGTCCTAGTACAATTTTCGTTCCTTGCTCCTTTTAAAATTCGTTCGAGAGTACACACGTCCCCACATCTAGTACTGCAAGGGAGTATTTGTATGGTGTTCATCAAGAAATCAATGAAAAATAAGGATTTTTCATCACAACTATGACACACATACATTGTATATACATTAATGTAGAACTTGAAAGAAAAATGAAGAAAGACCGATGCAAACATAAAAATTACATCAACCAATTTGTGTACATTGAAAGAAAAATAGGGTTTATGGTTTACATGATGAATTGATGATGAAAAAAAGTGGGTGGGTCAGTCAAATTTGAGTCCAGAAATCCTCCCATATGGTTAAGTCATGTGAATAGTCTATCCATGTCAAATTTCAGTGCATACAGAAACAGTTTGAAAATGTTTCAATGTTGGCTCCATTCACAAGTCATTGTTGCCCATGTCTAGTCCTAGTATAATCTCCATTCCTTTCTCCTTTTAAAATTCATTTGACAGTACACACGTCCCTACATCTAGTACTACAAGGGAGTATTTTTATGTTGTTGATTAAGCAATCAATGAAAAAGAGGGATTTTTCATCACAACTTTGACACACATACATTGTATATATATTAATGTAGAACCTGAAAGAGAAATGAAGAAAGACTGATGCAAACTTAAAACTTGCATTGACCAATTTGTGTACTTTGAAAAAAAAATAGGGTCTATGGTTTACATGATGAATTGACAATGGAAAAAAGTGGGTTTGTGAGTCAAATTTGAGTCCAGAAACCCTCTCATAGAGTTAAGGCATGTGAATAGTCTATTCATGTCAAATTTTAGTGCATACAGAAACAGTTTGAAATAATTTCAACGTTGTCCCTATTCACAGGTCATTGTTTCCCATGTCTAGTTCCAATACAATTTATGTTTGATTCGACAGTACACACGCCCCTGCATCTAGTATTGCAAGGGAATATTTTTTATGGTGTTGATTAAGAAATCAATGAAAAAGAGGGATTTTTCATCACAAATATGACACACATACATTGTATATACATTAATGTAGAACCTAAAATAAAAATGAAGAAAGGGGACGAATTGTATCCCATGTGTACATTTGAAGATACTTGTGATGAATTAGCTATACTTGGAACCACCTCATTCATTTCCTTTGTTTATCCCATGTAAATATTCTTGTGACCAATTAGCGATACTATCAACGAAATTTTTTCATCAATAGTATAGCTAATTCATCGTAAGATTATTTACATTCGTCTCTATTGCGACGATATCCTTTCATTGTCTCTTGCCGACGAATTCCATTATTTGTCTCTCATGCTGACGAAAATGTTTGCATAATTGATTGGTACTAAATTATTGTTGATTATTATCCTTGATTTTCTCCTCTAGTACCTATTCTACTTATTTTCACACCACCATATATATCAATATTTCTTGAAGGTTAAAAATATCAATATCAACTTAGGAGAGAATCCAATATCAATATATTTCTCTACTTATGTAGAGACTACTCTCTCTATGTTTTAAAAGATAACTACATGACACTACACTTAAATGACAAATTCTAACACTTGATGGTTTTAATTAGGATTCATTTCATATTTGGTTTATCAACTTGAAATTAAAATTTGATACTTTGCAAGATAGTTGTACCTTGAGTCAAATACAAATATGAAATTAGGAATCATTAACATATCTACTAGAACATATGAAAAATAGGGTTTATAGTTTACATGATGAATTGATGATGGAAACAAGTGGGTGTGTGAGTCAAATTTGATTCCAAAAACCCTCCCATATCGTTAAGACATGTGAATAGTCTATCCATGTCAAATTTTAGTGCATACATAAAAATATGGATTTTTCATCACAGTTGCAATGAAAATTCTATAGAAATTACAAACATGGTCATCAAAACTTTATTGATGAAATACTATGACAACAATATTGATGACATCTATGATCATGATGGTATAAAAATGAAAGACCTTCTCTTGGTTTCAAGAATAATTTATCCTCTACTGAACAAGGCCAACCACGTGAAGGTGGAAGCTCATATGGCCCCTCTCCTCCCCCTCAAATCACTCTCAATTGATCCCCAATACCCAATCTATAAAACAAAAAATAATTGAAAGCAACGCCCTAGTAAGATTCATGCATAGAAACTAAAATAACAAAAAATAATGAAGCTAAATGAAATTATGTGTTTGTAAATGATATTTTTAGTTTACCATGTACTTTAATATATTGGAAACTATTTTTAGGTTTCACATAATAATTAAACAACATGTAACATAGGATATAAAAATGTCACATAAAACTTAAAAACATGTAATTAACCCATGACATTATAAGTAAATTATTTTAAGAGAATAATTCATACAGATTAAAATATATAGTCACGTACCTAATCCAACTCAACATTTCTGTAAAAATCCTTATTATGTATCTTGATATTCTTCATCGAACTCGACATCTGTATTATCATTCGGTTCAGAAACGACGTTGAAAGGATTGATGATATCATCATCGTCATCAATGTCATTTTTGAGCATATTTTCATCGACATCATCATCAAGAATTGCAATATTGTCTCCTGTGCCTGGATCATGATATTCTTCATCTGTCAACCCTGCATGATATTCAGGTTCGGTCTGATCTGGTGAAACATCTTCTTGATCTTCAATATCATCGTATTCATGTAAATGAGTATACTTAACTGGCCTTCCTCTTGGATCATATCTAATAACAAATGACCAATCCCTCTCACCTGGAAAATTTGAGTAAAATAATTGTTCACATTGGCTTGGAAAAACATATCGATGATGTCCTCTTTCAAACACCATTGTTTTAATCATTGGAAATCCATTGGCATGTTGAATAATAGTTCTTTCCTCATTGCGTTCATGCATTCATAACCTATACCATTTGACATCGAACATAACTAATTTGAAGGAATTAAAGTCACACTCAAGTATATCTTTTAAATACCCATAGTATCTATTTTCATGTTCTAAGGGATGTTTGTCACTCCTAGAGGAAACATTAGTGACCTGGAATACTGCAGTTATCCCACTATCCAAAAGTTTCCTGGTTTTATCCAACTGTTTGTGCAAAATTTACGACCATTGCACCACATAGCCTTGTGGTGTTTCAACTACAATATGCCAGATATGTAAAATATGCATTGCCAATTAATAAATTAACATATATATTTATATAACTTGGAAAGTATCTGAAAAATATAGTACACATGTAGTCACATTAATATAATATAAAATAACTGAATAAAATGGGTGAATTTTCTTCCATGTCGATATTTCAAACCATATGCTAAATAAATTTCCCTTTGCATAACATTGGCATCTCCATTACGACAAGCTTATCTAACCAATTCAGACAGACGTTTCCATGATAACCTACCTCCATTATGATGTTTACATATTTCAATCCATACATTCATTCAGTCAATATTGTTTGTGATGTATAAATGCATTGCATCCCAATCTTGAGACATTGTTACACATTGTTTTTGTCATCCCTATGACCTTTAATGATGTAAACCTATCCTTTGTCTTTAGAAGGATCATTGGCCCAAATTCCTGAAGAAAGAAGGGAGAATAACTTTGCCTGAGAGAAGAAATTGTATTTTCCCTTATAAAAACCGTATTAAGGAAGGTCATCGCAGGGTGCACTATATATAGGATAGATGATGCCTGATCATTGCTCGCTTATCTAAATCTAGGCTGCGACATCTCTGCAGGCTGCACTATACTTAGAGTGTGACAATTTTCGTATGTGGGAAAAACGAGCATATTTTCGATTCTTCTAGAAGGAGAATCTTTTATGGTGAGGTGGCCTCCGATTGGTTTGGATATTACTCACTTTTCTGATTTAGTGGGATCATCCTAACCTCCGCACCTTATCCTCTTCAGCTTATAAAAGGAGAGGAGCTCTCATGGAAAAATTTAGATTGGATTGAGCTTGAGATTGTAGATTATTAGCTTGGTTAGAGTGGCTTTGAGCTTTGCTTTGTCAAGATAGATTATGAGTGACTTTCAGATCTATAGTCACAAAATCTGTCGATCAGAAGTGTGTGGGAAGCAAGGGACTCTTGGAAGGGACCTTACAAAAACAAGGCATTAGTTGTAATCTCTCTTTATATCATTTAATATAGATGCACTTTTCTTTCTTATATGAATCTTAATTGTCCATATTGTATGATTCCTTAATCACATACATAGTTTCATATCAAATAGGCTCTATTATTATTTTCTTTATTGGCTTGTGTTATTTTGTATATATTTCTCCATAAGCTTCGTGACAGAGATTGGATTGCATTGGCGAAGAAAGATCTTTGATATTTAAAAGGTGTGTTCTAGATCCATTTCTCATTTGATAATTGACATCTAAGGAAAGAGTAGTGTATTGTCTTGTTTTTTTCTAGTTTCGTAGTGAATCTAGGGAGATTAGTTTGTGTCCGCACTTATCAATTAGTCCGATAACAAAATTGGTGACCATATTGGAGATACAACCTCCTTTTGATTTTCTTCTTCCCATTTTCCTTTATCCTGCCTTCTTCTAATAATTTTCATTCTCATATTCTATGGGTGATCCATTTAGACTCCCTAGGTTTAGAAGTTCTTTTTGATTTTTTGTCTTTCTCCCATTTTTTTTAAATTTACAGAGATTGTCGCACTGTAGCTTACTGATAGCCTACGACGACCCTGAGACATCGCGCTCTCCTTAGCCAATCCAGTGAAAAGAGATCACACTCTGCTTTACCAGTGGCCTGCGATGACCCTTTCTCGTCGCACTGTGTCCCATACCCAGCTTGCGACGACTCCTCTAAGTTTTGATGGAGTGGATATAGGATGAAAACAACAAGAAAAAGTGACATTTAAATGGTATGTTACCTATTCCTTGTTGGATAGTAAACTCAATGTTTAGAGATTAGGGAAAGCGTCATGTTCTGTTCTATTTTCTTCTAGATCTAGGTGGATATAGGGAGATCTGTTTATGTCTGGATTTACCGATAATTCCCATAACAACAACTGAATCAAAAAATCATAATTCACCAATATTAAATATTAGTTATAACATCCATGCAGTTTATAAAATTAATAATTTATGAAATAACAGATATTAATATATTAATGAGCATGATCATATACACAAAAAATGAAACTTTATATGTATTATTAATATAAATATCCAAAATTATTAATATATTACCTCTCATTCTTTTCATTTTTTTCATTTTTGCTCATGATCTTCAAAAAATTTTATGGAGTTCACATCCCAAATGTGATTCACTGCATGCATAGTTGGTGCTGATAATTTAGGAAGATACTGACTAATATACACCATGGATTGATATACCATATATCCCTCCAACATAGAACCCTCAGGACATGCTCTTTATCTAACCAACACCTTCAATTATTTCAAGTGACTCTCCACCATCCACATTGACCTTGTGTGAATAGGTCCACAAATTTCAATCTCTTGAACTTAGTGTTAGTGTTCTTGTGCATTGAAAAATGTTGGAGGTATATACTTTTGTATTTCACACATTAGATGAGGAATTTATCTCTTCCAATACTTTATATCATCTTCATGGATTTATTTTATTGAAAACCATCTACATGAGATCATGACACAAGAAAATAACATGTTTCAACATAACATAATATAATATATTACATTACAAGTAAAACACATGCCATTAAGTACAACAACAATTTGAAAGAACATTTTGCATATAAATCACTACTACTTACCTCATGTATTTTCCAAGATCATATATAACTTGTTTGACATTGTTGTCAAATTCATTTGGGAGAGATAGCAGTAGAACAACTGTAACAAAAAAATGAATCGTTATTTGTTTCAACCAAAGTAGAAAAAAAAAATTAAAAATTAAAGATGTATAAGGCCAATATATTTAAATATGTATACAAAAATTATTACCTTAATGAAGGTATGCCAATCATGTGTTTTTACCCCACCAAATTCACCTTTCTTCGTTAAGATATTATTTATGTTTGAAGAAAAACCTGTGGGAAATTTAATTCTTTGAATGACCTTTTTTACATCATTGCTTTGTTTCTCTGTTAATAACCATGAGAGTTTATTTTGGTCTAGTCCATATTGATTTGATCGGATCACACTTCTCATTGCATGATTGGCTTCCTGAATGTCAGTACAAAGTTTGACAATTTTTTCTTTATCTCTCCTACCATCTTTGATTCACCATAATGTTTTTGTCACATTCTTCCCGATATGCATTGTATAAAAAAAAGAGCTATTTTAGATCCTATAGTAGGGAAACCTCATGAATTGAGTGGGATAACATTTCATTCCTCGTGGAAACCCATTATTAATACCTTCATGATGGCGACCTTCATGAAGCATAAATGAAATCACAAAAATAATTATCAAATACGGTAAAATAAATTCAATGATTAAAATAGACATTCAAAACATTACATGATATACGATACATAAAGAAATTGCGTACCTTAACGATTTCTATTATATTCCAACGTCCATAGGTGAGGTGTCATTCTTTGTGGTTTTAAAATAGTCTCTTCTTTCCCATTGAAAATATGTTTTTCAGTAATAAGATACCTATGGTTCTTAGGGAGGAGGTGCCTATACTCATCAAACACCACCTTTCCTAAATTTTTTGAATGACGATACTTCATCTTAGGGCCACAAAATGGAAATGCAAATTTACCCTTTGTTTGAAGACTTGCAACAAATGGATTAATGTCAATTATACGATGAGATTATTTAAAAATTAAACATGCACCATGATATCATTAAAAAATTATATAGTATTAAAGAGAAATAGAAATCTACATACCACAAAAATGTGTTTGTCTCGTGGCATCATGAATTATCCATAAATGTATTCCACGAAATTTAAATTTCTTCTCCCCGATTGGTTTACAGATGTCATACATAGTGATGTTAGCCCATAACTTTAGTGGCTCGTTGATAAGAAGCTCGATATATACATTCATATATTTAACCTGGTGCTTACCTAATTGTTTGAAATTACACATAATTACTATAACCATGATATGTATATATAAGTAAATAAATAAGCAAAAGATATTATGCAAAAAAGGAAACAAATGAAAATGTTAGATTCAAAAAATTATTGTAAACAAATACTTGGAACAATCATTGTCAACATTATGTTCTCCCTCTTTATTTACATCCAAGGAGGAATGTTATTATTGATAACAAAAATAGGCCACACTGAGTAAATAGACCTAAGCTCTCTGAATGGATTAACACCGTCAACTGCCAATGAAAGCCTAACATTATGAGGTTCATCTTTGAAATCTTCCCATTTTTCCTCAATTTCCTTAAATGCATAACCATCGGAAGGCATTCGAAGAACACCATCTCCACTTATATTATGTGCATGGTAATCCATAAATTTTTCTATTCTTTCACACCTAAACAATATATGCAAACGTGGAATTATGGGAATATAATGAAGAACCTTTCGAGGCACCCCTTTTGTTACTTGATCGGTTCGATATCTACTGATAATACATTGTAGGCATTCTGTTTTCGAAACATGTTGTCAATAATATATAATGTGATCATTAGGACATGCATCTATAGTTTGATAATCCATTCCAATGTATTTCATAATGGCATGCAAACCTTGATATGTGCGAGGTAAAATATTTGATGATTGTAACAAAAATTCACCTACTAATTTACAACATAACAAATAACTAGTTAATGTAAAGAATATTAATCGTAAAAATTGCATTCTTATTTTACACATTAATTAACACTAAAAAAATTAGAAAAAAGTCATCATTTATGTATAATATGAGATGAAACATATTACATACCTTAGGATCTGTGTCATACAAGTGTTCAACAAATTATGCATAACCTTTAAGTTCACTAGAAGCAATGTAGCAAAGAGAAGATTTTCTCTTGATCCTTCATAATGTCGTCTATTTTCCTTTTCTAATAGAGGTTCATCATAAATACCATCACTGTCCCCATCCCCATCCGACTGAGAAAAAAACTCTTGTATCATTTTATTTGTCCCATCACCTTCTTTCATGAGATCCTCTTTTGCTTGATCACGTTCCTAATCTTGTACAACATCGTTTCTACTACTACTTGGTGCAATATTCTGCGGAAAGTTAGAGGGAAAATCTAACTTTATAATTACAAACAATCATACAAAATTAGTGTGTACTATAACAAACATTCAAACAATATATATACATATATATATAATTTTATATAAAATAGACAATATAAAAACAGATAATGAATATATAGCTAATTACCATGGGACAATACTCATTCGATCCGCCATCAATGTACCCATATTTCCTACAATGTTTTGTAGTTGTTTCTATTAAAATTATTATGGGACGTATGAGGCAACATTTTTTGCAAGGGCAATAACATCTACCATCACCCTTTTCACCAGCTTTACTTTTTTTCCCACCTCTAATATTTTGCGACAAAAATACCCTGTCTAAACTGTCGTTGTTATAGAAATATTGTCGCAACATCTCTAATTCGTAAAATATTTATAGATATGTTTTTCGTCAAAATAGCGACGAACATTGACCAAATCAATGTTGACTTTGTCTAAGAGTATAATGGTCAATGTTGAATTTATCAAATAGTGTAACGGTCAATGGTTATCATCACTCTTACGACAAAACTTAACCAAATCAATGTTGACTTTGTAAATTAGTATAACGGTCAATATTGACTTTATTAGATAGTGTAACGGTCAATGGTTATCATCACTCTTGTGATGAATGAATAAGTTGGTCGCAAGAGTGACGATAGTCCACTATCTTCATGATTGTCGCAAGAGAGACATACATTTTCTTTCGTCAATAGAGCATTGAATACGGGTTGGATTTATAATAAAATTGAAAAATTGAACTCTTTCTCTTGAATTTTGCGACGAAAGGGTACTTTCGTCAAAAGAAGTCATAGCAAATATTTCAATATGTAGTAGTGGATGTTCCACTTCTTTCTATTGCTTCATTGTTATTAGATAGGAAATATCAATGTTGGAAGCTCCAGGGATTCTCAGTTGTGGATAGTTCTTTCACAATTTTCGTCATTCTCATGCACACATGCATTAATTTGTTCTTGGAATAACTAGTAGTTACCTAGAACCAACTAGCAATGGCTCTCTACCTCCAACATTTTGTTTCCATGCCAAAAATACAAGAACAAGGGTGAGATATAATGAATGAGGTATGAATGGAGAGAGAGAGAGGAACTCCCAATAACCAAACTCATTGTTTATATATTTTCATGAAATAATACACCACATGGCTTCCCTAATAAGCTAACATAGCCACTTTTCTGAACTAATTCTAAGATCGGTGCATAAAACATAATAAGTTGGATTAGATCCTTGATCCACCTCTCTCTTGGAATTATATCCCCCTATGACTCTACTCTTATTCATATTACATCCAATGATGCATTTTTATTATTAATATTCAAAGTATTACATTTGTAGGTTCTCTGGCCTTTCAACTTTACAGGTACTCTCGCCTTTCATTAAATTAAAAAAAATACATTATTAATTTGGGGAATAAAATATGGGGTATTAAAAAATCTGTTGTAAGGTACCAGATATATTATAATAAGCAGAAACATAAATATTTCAACAAATACCAGTGGAATAACAAAATAATGAGAATAACAACACCAAAAATAATACCTTTATTGAATCAAAGAAATGTTCACTTGTCTCTTCCAGGTGGAAACCTCCAACATAATAGATCTCTATTACAATAATTATCAAGACAATACTTTCTCATTCCTTCTACTACTATTTATATTAATTCTATATTCTAAAGAACATTTTAGAGGAAGATATTTCTAAAAGCAGAAGCTTCTATTAAGTCTTATTACATTAGACTTGTTCACCTTATTCAATATACTTTATAAACTAAAGTTGGCCACTATTACATAGAAAATATATTATTATACCTATGTGAATGATTAGAGAGGTTATGTCCCTAACATTCCCTTCCCATTGAAGATCAACCCTGTCCTCAAGGCTGGAGATGAGGAAATTGTTGCGGAATGCTAGTTGGCTCCTAGGTGCATCTACTGTAGTTGTGTATTTGCACTAAACTAACACTTCCTTGATGGTGCATTAATAGAGGCGACACTATCGTTAGTCCAAGTTTGCTTGTATTTGCAACTGAATGGAACCTTCGGTTGGATTACTGAGAGGGGGTGATCCAGGTGGATATTGGTGGCCACCCACCTATTCCAACTGGCTCCTTGTGTCCATTTTTTGATTCAACACGTCTTTTTTTACTGATTTATAATTGTGATTTCTACACTTCTAGGGTTGTATGAATCCTCACACATTCTCTAGGTGGATACGGGTGGCCTCTCACCTAATCCAACTGGATTATTTTGTATGTTTTCATGCCAACACATCTTGTTGTACTTCCAGGGTTGTCTTGGGGCCCTAAATGTTTTTTTTTTTGAATCTCCACAGTTAGATTGTAGATAGAGTTATATTATGATGACATATTTGTAGCTCTTAGAAATACCTTTCCAACGGGCTATCACACACCTAAAATGAAGGTTGTATGCAAAATTTACGACCCTAGGAAGTTGAGGTACCAAATTACACCAACTTACCCATAGGGCCCAGATGATGTTTGGCGTTTCACCTTCTAGGGTTAGGTTTTTGGATGTCTAGGTTTTTCAAATTCATGAGTAATATGTAAAGGCCCTTTGGAGCCTCATTGTAATCCATTATTCTTAGACAGATGCATGTATTAGCCACATTTCTTCTCAAAGATAGCTACCACCATTCAAGCAAGTTTCAGTTCTGCAGTTTTATAGTTTCAACCTATTTCATTATTTAAGGGAAGATATTGTTGAATGAGTATTTGTGTTATTCTTCCTATATCTGTGTTGATTCTATTATGTCAATTAATCAGTTCATTCTGCTCCTAAATCCATATCAGTGGTATCAGAGCAGTCTGCTCTTCATTTATTTTTCTTTGTGCATGTCACCAAAAAGACCTGGGTACAAGAAGTTGGGACTCAAACCAATCGAGCCACAACCAGATTGGTCGTGTTGAGCCTAGAAACAACCCATGGGAGACAAAAAATAAATATGATGGATCATGATATCCTATTAAAATGTTGCTCGAGGAATCCCTCACGTGACAAAGGAATGAAATGATGGACAATTTCACACAGATCCTTCGATGGTTTCCCATGGGAGAAGGATATTCATTAGGTGGCCATGCAACCCCCTTCAAGGTATAGGTAAATTTTGATATTCCATTATTTGAAGGACTAATAGATGTGGATGTTGTAGATAAATGGTTGAATTTGCTCGAAGGATATTTTTCGGTCCACAATTTTTCCAATTGGGAAAAGATCACTTTTTCACTCCTCAAGGTCATTCCCCATGTTAAAGACTAGTGGGATACTTACTCTGAGCAAAGGGTCATGGAGGAATCTGCAATTTTTGTGGTGGCCCCTACATGGGATTCCTTCTGGGATGACATCAAAGAACAATACTACCTTGTTGGAAGCTACAAGGACCAGTACACTAGATGGACCACCCTATGTCAAAAAGGGACCAAACAGTGCCATCCTTCACCAATAATTTCCATACCCTCTACACCAAATTGGGTATCAAATATTATGAGCATCATTTGGTGCTCAAATATCACAGCTATTTGCATAGATACATTCAAACATAAATGGAGTTCATGGACATTGCCTCATTCAGAACAAATTATAGATATGTTGTCAAGATCGAGCAGAAATTTAAGCAGAAAAGGAGAGAGTTTCGATATGAAAACCCCTCACAACCGAAGCAGGGAAAAGGAAACCCTAACTCACACAGCAGGGGACCAAGTCACGATGTCCACCCTCGGGAAAATCCGTCCAAGCCACAACACAATAAGGGAAACGAGAAGACCAAGAAGGACACGAGAAAATGACATGAGTACCATAAAATTCTGTGGCACAACACCGACGAATGCCTCTCCAAGAAATCCCTCATGGCTGAGCTGAAGGCTTTCGAGTTAGAGGCCAATTTTGATTCCAAATAAAATCCTGAAGGAGGGAAGTAGATTATCAATGTTGAACCTAGTGCCATGGTCGCTACCACCAAAGTCTGTCGAAGTGAACCAAAATAACCAGAGGAAGGGGAATGCCTCTTTCACTCATAGATGTGGGTCAAGGGGGCTTCGATTCACTTCATTGTCGGCAATAGTAGTCAGAACAACCTAATTTCAGAAGAGGTCTTCAAGTGACTAAAATTTCCAATGGCACCACACCCGCAACCCTAAACCATTGGCTGGATTCATCAAGGAAGAGATATTTGTGTCATCCAACAGTGTTGTCTTCCCTATGACATCAAGCCTTTTAAGGATGAGGTATTGTGTGATATTACTCCCCATGAAGTTTGTGATGTTATTTTAGGACAACCATATTTGTGGAAGTGTCATGATGTGTATGATTATAGACCCCTCCATGTTATTATTAATTTGGGTAGACAATTGTACAGGATCCCATAGGTGGCACCCCCTACTGCTATTTCTTTAATATTTGCTAAGCAATGCAGTAAGTTTATTTCACAGAATGGGAAGTTCATCTTCTTTGTTATTTGTTCTCATAGTAAGTAGAAGTTCTCCACCACATCCGTGGCCTCTACACAACCCCTCTCTTTGCAACAAAATAAAGTGGACAGGATCATGGAAGAATACATAGACATGTTTGTCTCACCTACAGGGGTACCAACACACTACCAAGTCAAGCATCCAATTGATCTGACCCTCGGTGCACCTCTACTTAATGGACCAGTCTATTGGTGTTCGGTGATGGAGAATGAAAAAATCAGACGTTAGATCCAAGAGATTATTCAAAAGGGGCACATCAAACCCAAATCCTCCCCTTGTAGAAAACCAATTGTACTGGTGCAGAAGAAGGACAGGACTTGGAAACTTTACATTGATTACAGAGTCTTAAACAAAATCATAGTTAGGAACCACTACCCCATTCCCATGATTGATGACCTTCTTGACCAACTCAAGGGAGAAAATTTATTTAGAAATATTGACCTGAATTTTGGCTACCACCAGGTTCCCATCGAACCAACTGATGTATGGAAGACAACCTTCAAGTCTAAAGAAGGTCTCTACGAATTTCTAGTCATTCCATTTGGATTAACAAATGCACCAGCCACTTTCATGTGGTTGATGGATGATGTATTGAGACCCTTCATCAAATCCTTTGTGGTAGTATATTTGGATTACACTATCATCTTCAATAGAATGTGGGAGGAGCACATGCGGCATATTCATTGGGGTTTGAGCACTATGCGGCACCACAAGCTTTATGTCAACTTGGAAAAATGCTCTTTTGGCATGAATAGGGTCCAATAACTGGGCTACATTATTGATGAGCATGGGTTACATGTTGATCCATCTAAGATCATACTCATTTGTGACTGGTCATCCCTGACCACACTGACCAAGCTTTGGATATTCTTGGGACTCGCCAAATTTTACCGACGGTTCGTGTTGGGATTCTCCCATATTGCATGGGCCCTCAGCCAGGTGACCAAGGGTGGTGGTAGGGACAATTTAGTGTGGGGTAAGGAGAAACAATGAGCATTCAAATATCTAAAACATCATTTGTGCTCAGATCCAATACTCTCCTTGGCCGATCTGCAACAACCATTTGAGATTGAGACTGATGCATCTGACTATGTTGTGGGAACAATTCTCACTCAGCACGGGCATCTGATGGAATACCATAGTGATACACTCTCTGATAATTTTTGGAAATAACCCACCTATGACAAGGAAATGCATTCCATTGTACAATCCTGTCGTCAATGGAAACATTACATTCTGGGGACAAAGATGATCATACACATTGATCACAAGCCTCTACATTTCATACAAACATAGGGGAAATTGCAGAACGATCGCCATCAGAAGTGGTCCACCTACCTGCAAAAATTCCATCTCAACATAAAGTATAAGACAAGTATCTCCAATCATGTCGCTGACTGTCTCAATCGGTCTCCTATGGTTTCCCTTACCACTGTGCTCCATTCCTATGGACATGAAACATTAGAGTGTCCCCATCTTTACCATCAAGATCCAGACTTTACTACCACATATCATCTCTTGGGTACATGCGCCACTATCACTAATTTTCACTTTCAGGAAGGACTCTTATACCTGGGCCATCTCTGTGTTCTTGCAAGCGAGAGTAAAAAACTGATTTGGGAAGCCCACTATTGATTTTTCAATAGGATAGCTTAAGCATGAAGTTCATTCCATTTTATAATTTGTCTTAACCATAAACAATAATCTTGCAACAACCAAGATCACAAGAAGAAACACCATGCACAAGAACACAAGAAGTATCCTAGGAAACCCTTATCAACAATGGAAGAAAACTTAGTCAAATCCTTTGCTATATTCTTCAAGAGAAATACCTTCACCACCAATAAGACCTAGCAAACAAGAGAGTGCTCAAACCCTATAATACTAGCACCCAAGAGAGGTGCACACTTTTCCTAAGAATATGTACTTGTTGAAATTTACAAACTCACATGAAAGATATGATTCCACAATGGAGAATCTACCTTTACTTATACTAGACTAAACCTATCAACAAAATTGTCTATTGGCACAACAGGGACAACCTCACTATCTTATAATATAATTAATATTAACCAGATTAATTATATTTTACATTAATTACTAGTCACATTAAGGTGGGGCTGACCTGTACCCTTAACATCACAATTAGGGTTACAGGCATGTCTGACTCTTGAAAAATATAGTAAGGGATCTGATACACCCACTAGTTCTCATCCACTAGGGGCACATCCATAGGGATGTCCATATCTTTGGATCACTGCATTATGGAGAAGAACCAATTCTTTAGACGTTCACTCGTGCTCATACACAGGCACGCCCACTCAAAAGATCTTCTTTCTCACTGCATCACACATGAGAGTCATCTGGAGTTTCTTGTCAACTCTATTACTTAGAGGAGGCTAATAAATAATATTCATTTCTTGTTCTCATCATGATGCAACCATCACTTTGGGATTTCCCACGTTCACCTTGTTTGCATCCACAGGCACGCCCAACTCAACAGATCACCTTTCCCATAGGATAATCATCTAGATTTCTTCTCAACTCTTTGAATGGAGGAGGTCATCTCTATGTTCTATATCTGTCTCATATAGGAACCACGTACCCTTCTTAGGGTTCTCTCAGGTTAGTAAGCTGGAGAAGTTTCACATAGCTACAATAATCCACATCTCATAGGTTTCTAAGCTGGAGAATGTCTCACATAGTTGCAATCATCAACACTCCCTCTCAGCTAGGGAGGCATTCTTCATCATGCCAAGTATCACATAGATGTACTCTGAATTTTGTCTTGGATGGATTCATAAATACTCCCTCAAAACTAGGAAGACATTCTTCACCAAGTTAGTTTGGTGAATATGTCTGTAATCTTCTCATGTGTAGGAAGGTACTTCATGTGTACTATTTTCCTATGCATTATATCTATGATATAAGAATATTTCATCTCATCATGTTTTGATCCATCATGAGATATTAGGTTCTCAGGGAGCTTCATATAAGGCTCTTGGTTATCATCATGGGGTCCATATCATGATCAAGTAAATATATTAGGAACTTGTGAAACCATACTCCTTTGCACACTCAATGGTACATACTCTGCTTCTATGGTATTCAAGACCACATACATTTTGTTTCCTGCTACATCAGGAAACCATGGAAAACTTCATGGTAGAAAATCAACCAGATGTTCTCTTCTGGTCCACTGTACTTTCTACTCAATCTGAATCAACATATCTTGCAAACTCAAGTTCACTCTGGAGGCATATCTTAGGCCATGTCCAACTGTGCCTCGTATATATCTTAATACATGTTTTTTTGTTGTCTGGTGAGTTTGTATCGGTTGAATCATGTAATGAATAAGCACATTCACTGCATCGCATAAATCAAGTCTGGTGTTAACCATATACATCAGTGATCCAATCAGTTGTGGATTAGTCTCATCTGAATCTTAATCAATCTTCTCCTTTTAAATTCATCACGGTGGATTTCTCATTCTGTCATACTTGAACTTCTTTAATATCTTCACTGTATATTTTCCTTAACTCAGGAAAATATCATCGGTCCTTTGTCATACTTCTTGTCCCAAGAAGTAGTGCATCATAGTCAAATTCTTTGTCTCCAATTCAAAAGTCAAGGATTACTTGTATCCAACAACAAGATTTTCTGAATAAGTCATCAAAATCAGGCTCCTGTCACCAACACTGTAATAATATAGGTTTGGATTAGCGAAACTCTTGCTGAAATCCAAAATCATCAAGAATTTATCTATCTGATATATTTTCCAACTCATGGATGGTAGTACGGATGGAAGCATATTGGGTTTACTGGATCGAGTGTCTCATTATAGACAACTCCCTCTGTTTGTGAGAAACTTCTAGCTATAGATATCTTTTTGTATTTCTCGACACTTCCATCAGTTTCATGGTTGATCTTATAAATACACTTGGAAGTTACCACAGACCTCTCTTATGGTCCCTGAATAATATCTTATACATAATTCTTTAAAATATATTGGTATTTGTTTGTTATGGCATATTTCCATACTTGTTCTCATGTTGCTTCTCTAAAACAAGGAGGCTCAACATCAATGAAGTGGCTCATGAATAAAGGATAGCTCGAAAAATCTCTTTTGGTTTCTCGGGATGTTCCTTGAGAAGCTTGTATGTTTCTCTGCCTCTTGCAGAGTGAGTCTAGGTAGGCCTTTTATGCAGGGATGATTTTAAGGATGGAAATTTATTTTAAAATGTAAAAACCTTGGCGAATATCACTTATCCTTCATATGCCAACTATAAATGTTTGGCGATATTTTTTAAAAATATTCAAATTTCTAAGGATTTTATATAGTTTTTATAAAATTTTGGTGATTTTTAAGGTAAAATAATTTTATCCTATATCATTTGGGCGAATCATTTTTAAAATAGAGAATCTTGTTTTTGGAAAAACCATGGAAAATTAGCCCATGAGTGAAATTTAGCCCCTAAAATCATCTATAATTTTATGTCATACTGCAATATCTATGAACATATCAACTGGAGAAATTGGATCAACTGAAATAATGTATGTCTCCCTCTGAACAGTTGAAGGGGGAGAAAGTATTGTCTTATTGTCAATCCCCATCTGAGATTCTCTGGATCTTTGAAAGACTATCTCTTCTTCAAGGACAACTTATCTTCTTGTCTCAATCTAACTCTAACTAGGGATGTCGATCTGGAATGTCTTTGAAGATTCACTGTATCCTTTCTTTCTAAAGGATCTAGCTTGGAATTCTTCTCTTTGGGTACATGAAAATATAATGGGCACCCAAATAACCTTAAGTGTTAAATCTCAGGCTTCATTCTGAAGAAGACTTCTTCAGAAGTTATGTTTTTCAAAGTCTGGTGAAGACTCTTGTTTTGAACATATACTGTGTCATACATGTTTCTTTCCATAGAATCATAGAAAGATTCTAATCATGTATTATTACATTGGTTTCCCAAATGATGGTTCTGTTCTTCCTCTTTCTCAAATAGTTTTGACTCCCTCTGAGTCAAGTGGTTCCCTCTGAAGGATAAGCATCTTCCTTTGATATTAACCTGTCTGGAACAAGAAAACAAGAGGAACCAAAACAAGAATATCTCCTAAAGGAGAATAATGAGTGCATCTCTAGAATAAAAACAATTTAAGAATTGTTGTCACAGATACAACACTTACTTGTAATGTAGCAAACTTTAGAAATATAGGTTAGAGGAATGAAAATTACAATAATCAAATTTGGATTCTTTACTTCCAGTGTGTTGTTCCTCTGTGTTAGCACTCTGTAAATTTAGTTCGGCTGATAGAAAAATGACAGAGGTAACTATTTCAACCTACTTTAGAGCTGGGCACTAGCCTAATCAACTCAGAGAGGGCTCTCTCATGTAACTTGATATTTATTTGGGAATCAGTGGCTAGGTTTGGTTTGTTTTGGGATATTTTATGAATTTTGTTGGCAAAGAAGGGGAGGGACTGTTAGGGCTATGGAGTTGAAATTCTGAAAGTGAAGGAAAACAATGACTGGTCGGTAGAACTCTCCAGAGGATAAAGGCTAAATGAGGCAATGAATATGAGTTTTTAATTGAGTTTAAGCAGAGTGGTAAGAGGGAGGATAAAACAAATAACTACATCAGAGAATTACTGAAATGAATTCTGAATTAGTTAAGAAGAAATGCACACTGTTTAAATTTCTTAAGCCGAGAGCGTCACAAGATGAATTCTGGGCCTTTAACTGTCCAATTTAAACAGATGAAAATGTAAATGGAATAAAAGAACACAGGAAATACATACAATGAAAGGAGACAAACTCATATCACCACCATTAGAATATTTTCATAGAGACTTCAAAATCTTCTGCATATGTATTCAATTCAGCTCCAAAAAATTACAATTTAGTTCAGAAAGAACAAAAAGGTTCCCTTGCACTTCTTCCAACATTAATTCATTTGGAACCTCTAACAATTATACAATTCAAGTTCCTTCAGTGTGCAACCGATTACAATAATTGAAATGAAACGTTTCATCTTCTTCCCCAAAATAGAAACAGTTACAAATAGAACATGCCATGTTTTAACTGATCTCCTGGATTTTAGGAGAAAACATAGGCTTCAAAATGCCAGCTGTAATTATCAAACCATAAAATATGTGTACAATCTGAGAATGGATTTTGTAGATAATCTCGTTCTGAATAAAAACCTCTCTCATTTTCTTGAAATTAATCTCTAGATGGTCAAAATATGTGCAAAAAAACATGTCTCGAACAGGAAATCATAAAAGAAAATATGGCTCCAAGATTCCCTCGAATCTCCCAATCCGTGACACCTGTGTGAAAAATGAATGATTTTAATGTTCTAGGGTTTGTTATTGACAATAACCTCCTTTGGATTTTGAAAAATCATTTTGGTTCATCCGAAAATCATCTTGTAATTCTCAACTACTGCAGGAACTTACAGCCACATCCTCTTTGAAATGTCACCTGTGCTTTTTCCAAATATAAATTTATTTATCCATATTTTCCTTAAATATTTGGGAATAATATATTTGAATAAAAACAACCCCCAAATATTTTTTATCCTTTAAAATTAAATTTCCATAATTTAATTCATGCCCATGGTTTTGAAAAACCATTTATTGCTTGCTTCCTGTGGTTTTGGAAACCATGTCTTGTTTTTCCCAATTTACCATTTCACTGTTAAAAACATTTACTGTTACCATTTCACTATGAAAACATTTACTGTGTCATGTTTTCTCCAATTTACTGTTTCATTGTGAAAACCATTTACTGGTTTCTTTCCCATGGTTTTGAAAACCATGTCTTGTTTACCATCTTTGGTAAAATACTTTTGATCTTCTTATTTTAATTATGTAAAACCTTTGGATAAAGAATTATCCAAGTCTTCCTTTCACATGCATCTTCCCATTTAATTCTTTTCCATGGAGCTAAAGATTGATCTCTTTAATGTGTAAAACTTAAAATTTACCTCTGTAAAACCTTTTCACCGTGAGGAAGAATCTCATTTATTGGAAATTCCATAATTATTATTGAAATGCATTCCTGGAAAATATGCCTCACATAAACTATATGATAAATGGTTGCATTTATTATATCGGGCTTGGCTGGAGTGGTTTAATCCACACTACTTTTACCCCCGATATTCACCATGTAAGGACACGTCTCCCCAACCAAAAACCACGGTTTATATATTGGCCCGCCTTCACATAATTAACCTCCACGTTAATTCTATGTTCAATATGTATGTGCGCCTTCCATCCACCTTTTGACTTTTCCATATTATAAATCAAGATTCATGCCCATGATTTGACGTGATTCCATAAATTAAATATTGGATCAAATATTAATATAAAGATTTTAATATAAAATTATTTATATTAATAATAATAAACCCTTGTTTCTATTTTCTAAGGACTTTAGGCATATGAGTCTTAACACATGACTTTGTGGATAGGATAAGGGTGCTTAATAAAAGGAATATTTTTTATTTTCAACAGGAATATGAAAATAAGTGTAAAAATGAATGAAGTGATGGAACTAAGGGATTTAGATAAGCATTAAGGCTAGGTATAGGTTTAGGATATTTGCCAAACTTTTGACTCATGGAGGACATGACTATTTTGGATGATCAGTTGAGTTGTTAGAGCAAGATTTGTCTCAGCCTATGAAATCTTGCATAGAGGGCCTTATTCCATTTCCCTATGCAGACTTAATTTCCGTGATTGATAAATCTAGAGACAAAGATAAATATTTTTCCACTTGTACATACCTTGCAAGATATACATCAAGCGTATATGTTGGATACTCCACTACAACCCACGTACATTGGGATTTGTGCCATAAAATTAGGAACACATTAACGTCTCCTGATTGATGGATTCTTTAGGTGTTCGACACCATATCCTTTATTCACACTTGTAAGAATGTACTCGGTGCCTTGATACCTAATTTCATTATCGGTAGGCTATCTCACCTTTGTTAACGGTATACATCAATGACAGGTAATCAAATGATGTATCATTGTGTTTGACCTCAACTCCTTTATTCACATGATGTAGACTTGCACCTTTGGTAGATTGTGTAGAAGACTTGAAGGCATCATTATGTGGCTGCAACTTTCCTGAGTTGTTGCTTCATTTTCATTGGAAGAATATCAATATGACTTCAATGATCATGGAAGATCAAATTGTACTCCATGGTATACATATATCTTCAGATTGATTTTCAGACTGGTTTTACTGGGCCTTGTTTGTGAATATGACAACTATTGGCATGTAACCACATTTGTATTTTCCTATTCATGGCCATGGACACTTCTTTGGTATATTTTTCACATGGATCTGCAGTGTATTCTTGGCAGCCATGTATGAAAAGTTAGTGCAAAATGTAATGAGAAAATGAGTTCATCGTTGGTCCTATACCACTCCACTTCTAGGTTATTGATAATGTATTTTGGCCATCGCAGATACTCATCTAACCTCACACATTAGGGGGAATCTATTAGAGAAAGATTTTCCTCACCCTATGCAATTTTGCAGAGAGGGCCTTATTCAATTTCCCTATGTAGACTTACTTTCCCTAATTTATGAATCCATAGACAAAAATAAATATGTTTCCACTTGTACGGACCTTGCAAGCTAAACAACAAGAATATACGCTGGCTACTCCACTACATCCCACGTACATCAGGATTTGTGCCAAAAAATCAAAATTAAATGTCGGGTTTCCATGTCATGACAGGAGATCTATGATCCTTGGCCTTCCACATAATATAAATGTTTCAACTCAACCCTTCAGTTGCATTTTGAAGGCTATAATGAAGCCAATTCTGAGCTATGGAAAAGGAGAGAGAATTCAACTTTGAGAGCAAAGTTACTTTGGAGAAATTATTACTTCATTATTGAGTCTGCATCCCTTTGTCCTTTAAGTTTGAACACAATGTTCAGGCCCCAAGCTCTTCCCTTATTGATGGATAACCTCTTTCCCTCCCTTATATGATCTTTTCTTTGGTGGAGGATTGAAGTGGTGGAGGCCCAGTTGGAAGGAACTCGATTTCTTGGTTCTGAACTGTGCCGACACAGAAATCTGTAATGTTTCACTTCTGTTGATCATTTATTAATAGAAATAATCCTTTCCCATCCAATTGATATTTTACAAATATATGTGTTATGATCCATGGGCATGTTTGTTTTGTATATTGATAGATTATGTTATCTAATGTGCTAACATGTTATATCATCACTATATGCTTGCTTTGCTTGTTTGTTGAGAACTTGTTGCAGGTATAAATCTTTGGGTCAAATTTCTCAACGTTGGACATCATCGAACGTTTGGATGAGGTAGGCCTCTTTCTTATCTCTCTTGCACATTAGTTTATATATCATATGTTGGAATTGAGTTGATTTCTGCAGTCATACCTATCTGTTGTGGTTCACCCTATCCATAGAGAGATTTTCCTCGTAACATGAGTGAAGGATTTAGGTGATGGGAGCTTGATGGATCTGGTGAAAAAGTTTTAAAATCTGAGTGGAAATATAACACAAGGACAATATTCTTTGGGAAAAATTAATGCAAATTAATAGGTGATAACATAGGCTCCAACTGGGGATGCTATCCTATCTGTGAGGTAGCAAATAACTCATAGACCCAGTGCCTGATCCATTGGGATACTCCCAAAACATGTTTGTGCACCCTACTCTAACCTGTCACCAGTGTCTGATGAAAGCCAAACTCTGCACACTACTCTCAACTGGATATTGAACACTGAATACACCGCTAAAATATGACTGTACACACTATTGGAAATACAAACTGAAAAATGATTGACCAACAAGATTATTTGAACACTCCTATCTACTCTAAAACTGTTGAAATGAATACTCAATCAAGTGATGCTAAAGTGCCAATGCAACCAATCAAGTAATTGGCTTCTCAATTTTTCTTTGCTCACATCTTTCTTAAGCAGGAAGATAAATGTAAAATATGGCAGCTGAAAACAAAAGTTGAATCCAAAACCTGAGCTTATAAATGACACAAACTCCTCCTTCACTGAAGACTATAATAGGATGGCCATGGGATCTTGAAAAACATGAAAAATCATTTCTTCTTTATGAGAAAAAACAAAAAGACAAGCCTCTTTTATAAGTGTTTGTTGTTCTTGCTCTATTTTTTCTATTTTGAGAGCATTTTCAAATAAAATGGAAGCAAACGGTTTCTCTAATCTTCCATGCATATCAACGAAAACATTCATACATTATTGAACATCTTCAATTATGATAGCCATATTATATGCATCAAGGCTATCCCCTTGTTCATCAAACAATTCTGATTTGGTTTCATTAACCTTTTGGAAATTTGCTTGAGGACTATCATTTTGACTTTCAAATGAATGAATGGAAATAAGTTCATGTTCATAATCTTCTTGCAAATGAGAAAATATAACAACATGCACTATTTCACAGTCTAGCATTCCCATGGATGCATTTTCAAAACCATTATTTTCAAAGGAATCAAATAAAACAATTGCCTCTTCATTATATTTATGTATGTCTTATTGAAAAGTGGCATACACTATTTTGTTTCTTTCCTAAAGATCTATGTCATTTGTTTTTTCACTGCTTGGAGTCTCCATGGATGCAGTTTCGAAATCCTCATCCATGTCTAGGCCATTTAGAATTTGAACAACCACATCATTCACAGGGGAAGAAAGACAACTTTGAAACACTTTGTCTTGCTGGAAATATTGTTGAATATCTTCATCAAGCTTAGGAGAAGGAAAATGACTTTTAGCAAAAATTTCTTGATCAAATTCATCTTCAACCAAAGGAGGGGATACTGTTTGTTACTGGGATGAATATTCATAAAAGGATTCTATTATTTAATCATTCATACACACTTTATGACCAAAAACATTTTCGAGGTACTTAATGAAATGTTCACAAAATTCACAACAATCTTCAAACACCAAGGATGAAGGATTAGACTCTCCATAATGATTAAAGAATGTTATATGGAAATATTTAAGAGAGTATAAGATGCCTTGTTTTAAACCTTCATACCATAATCTTGCTTTCCCCTCTAAAGTAGCCATCAACATTTTCATCAAACAATCCTCATGAAATTTAATCCCCAGCTTACATATGTGCATGTGAAATCTAGTCAAGTGCAAGGCAACATCATTTCCTTTCCCATCTTCGAATTTAGGAAAATAGTTTTGCCAATCTATGTCAAGAATACAATTTGGAAATCCAGGAATATGAGAGAGATTCATTGGATAATACCTTGCGGATATGTAATCCATATTGAAGAAGTGGAGCCATCAATAAAATATTTAGGCTACTGAATCTTTGGACAATGGAGTCACCAGTGAAAATTTAAATTTCTGGATTCTTCTACCAGTGGAATCACCTTCAAACTGATTTTTTGATGTGTGGAGTCGCTAGAGAAGGAATACAACCAATATGTGCCTAAGTTTATGCTACTCTTAGACCTTAGAACTCAACCATGTTGTTCTTTCCCAGGGAAATTTTTTCAATTTCGTCACCGACAACAACGCTAGAATGTTAGCACTCTGTAAATTTTGTCCGAATGATAGAAAATGATAGAGGTAACTATTTCAACCTACTTTAGAGATGGGCACTAGCCTTCTCAACTCAGAGAGGGATCTCTCATGTCACTTGATATTTCTTTGGGAATCAATGGCTAGTTTTGGTTTGTTTTGGGGGTTTTTATAAATTTTGCTGGCAAAGAAGGGGAGGGACTCTTAGGATTATGGATTCAAAATTATGAAAGTGAAGGAAAACAATGACTGGATGGTAGAAATATCCAGATGATAAAGGGTAAATGAGGCAATGCATATGAGTTGTTAATTGAGTTTAAGAAGAGTGGTAAGAGGAAGGAAAAAACAAATAACTACATCAGAGCATTATTGAAATGAATTATGAATTAGTTAAGAAGAAATGCACACAGTTTAAATTGCTTAAGCCGAGAGCGTCACAAGACAAATTATGGGCCTTTAACTCTCAAATTTAAAGAGACTAAAATGTAAATGGAATAAAAGAACACAGGAAATACATATAATGAAAGGAGACAAAACTCATATCAACACCATTAGAATATTTTCACAGAGACTTCAATAGCTTCTAGATATGTATTCAATTCAGCTCCATAAAATTACAATTTAGTTCAGAAACAACAAAAAGGTGACCTTGCACTTCTTCCAACATTAATTCATTTGGAACCTCTAACACTTATACAATTCGAGTTCCTTCAGTGTGCAACCGATTACAATAAATGAAAGGAAACATTTCATCTTCTTCACCAAAGTAGAAACAATTACAAATAGAACATGACACATTTTAACTAATCTTCTATTTTCCAGGAGAACAAATAGGCTTCAAAATTCCACCTGTAATTATCAAACCATAACATCTATGTAAAATCTAAGATTTTTTTTTGTAGATAAGCTCGTTCTGAAGAAAAACCGCTCTCAGTTTCTTGAAATTGATCTCCAACTGGTCGTAATATGTGTCACAAAAACATGTCTCGAACAAGAAATCATAACAAAAAAATATGGCTCCAACATTCCCTTGAATCTCCCAATCCATGACACTTGTGTGAAAAATGAACAAGGTTAATGTTCTAGGGTCCATGATTGACAATAACCTCCTTTGGATTTTGAAAACTCATTCTAGTTCATCCGAAAATCATCCTATAAGTCTCAATTGTTGCGGAAATTGACTTCCACATTCTCTTTGAAATGTCACTTGTTCTTTTTTCAAATCTAATTTTATTTATCCATATTTTCCTTAAATATTTTGGAATAATATATTTGAATAAAAACAATCCCCAAATGTTTTTTATCCTTTAAAATTAAATTTCCATAATTTAATTCATGCCCATGGTTTTGAAAAACCATTTTGTGGTTCCTGTGATTTTGGAAACCATGTCTTGCTTTGCCCAAATTACCATTTCACTATAAAAAACATTTATTGTTACCATTTCACTATGTCATGTTTTTTCCAATTTACCGTTTCACTGTGAAAACCATTTACTAGTTTCTTTCCCATGGTTTTGAAAACCATGTCTTGTTTACCATCTTTGTAAAATACTTTTAATCTTCTTCTTTTACTGTTGTAAAACCTTTGGATAAAGAATTATCCAAGTCTTCCTTTCGCGTGCATCTTCCCATTTAATTATTTTCCATGGAACTAAACATTAATCTCTTTAATTTGTAAAACCTTTTCACGGCGAGAAAGAATCACATTTATTGGAAATTCCATAATTATTATTGAAATGAATTCCTGGAAAATATGCCGCACATAAAATATATGATAAATGGTTGCATTTATAATATCCAAAAACCACGATTTATATATCAGCCTGCATTCACATAATTAACCTCCTCGTTAATTGTATGTCCACCCTCCATCCACTTTTTTACTTTTCCATATTATTAATCGAGATTCATGCCCATTATTTGACATGATGCCATAAATTAAATATTGGATCAAATATTAATATAAATATTTTAATATAAAAATATTTATACTAATAATAATAAACCATTTTTTCTATTTTCTAAACACTTTGGGCATATGAGGCTTAACACATGACTTTGTGGATAGGATAAGGGTGCTTAATGAAAGGAATATATTTTTATTTTCAACGGGAATACGAAAATAACCATAAAAATGATTGAAGTGATGGAACTAAGGGATTTAGATAAGCATTAAGACTAGGTATAGCTTTGAGATATTTGCCAATTTTTTTACTCATGGAGGACATGACTATTTTGTATGATCAATTGAGTGAAGGATTTAGGTGATGGGAGCTTGACGGAGCTGGTGAAAAGGTTTTAAAATCTTAGTGGAAAGATAACACAAGGACAAGATGCTTTGGGAAAAATTAATGCAAATTAGAAGGTGATAAAACTCTGAATGCATTGAGATCCTTCTGGATCCATGAATTGAGCAAAAGGTTCCTTCGTCCTGCAATTTACCTCATGATAATGATACAAATAATATATATACAAGTGCATACCTAAGGGTCTTGATATGATTAATTCAATGGCACATGGATGATCTTTGTCTTCTGACATGGCACATGGTTGATCTTTGTCTTCTGACATCTTCATGAAGGAGGTATGTCACAGTGACACCTTTTTGTATCACCCATAGTAAGTCTTCCTCTGAAGTCTTGTCTTCTAGGAACTTGAAGTTTCTTGATCCATCAAGCTTATCTTCCATCATAGTTTTATTCATCATAATTTTAGATTCTTCACAAACCCTTGTCAACTGGGCTAGAAAACCTAACGACTAGGCTAGGATAGCACTTTTAGGTATTGTTGGACTTATGAATGCCAACAATAATCCTTTGAAATATAGGAGGACACTGGTGAGATGAATATATCCTTCAATGAGTTGCAGAAACCCTAATATTGAAATTTCTACAGAAATTAGCGAAACCCTAGGGCCAAAATGTAAAAATGCTCAGAATTTTGATTTGAAGCTTGATGTAGGTGAGATGAAGGAGGCCATACACTACTATACCCTTTTGATCCCCAACATCCAAGTTCCAAGTTCTGAAAGCCTCTAGAAGAGTAGGTCGTACAATTTTTTTGGGAACCCTAGGAGGGTGGTACGGTTTCTATAGAAGAGAAAGAGGATGGCTGAAAGTTGTTTGTGCAATGGGTTCTTCAAGACCTATGCTCTGATACCATGTTGATTTTTCAATAGTATAGGTTAAGAATTGTTGGCACTTGACCAAGTTTTGAAGAATACTTGGTCATATTTGACCGTTTTTGGGACTTTGACAGCTTGCCAAAGATGGAGCACAAAGCAAAGCCGAAATTAGGGAAACTAGATCTATTTTTGGGTCCCTTAAGGGTTTTGGGTTAATGTAACGGGAAAGGGATGTTGGCCCGTGGGTTCACCCACGTTTAGGCCCATTTTTGTAATCTATAAATAGATACTTAGGTAATGTAAGAAGAGAGAGAGTAGTACATCTATGTGATGTATAGCTAATGGCTTAGTGCCAGGAACTGGATCTGTGTGATCGGATGTATCTTGTAAATGATCTGTGCATGATTGTAAGAATCTCGCAAGTTGTTTTGTGATGAAGTGCAAGGAAGAAGGACCTAGCAAGCTGCGTAGATCTTCTGTCATGTGCGAAGCAAGGATTGTTGAAGCTCTGTGTTGTAACTGCTTGACTAAGATAATAAAGAAGAAGATCTTGTGGACGTAGCCCCAGGGTGGGGGTGAACCACGGTAACTCTGTGTATTGTTCTCTGTGATTCGACCTAATGTGTTTATCTCCTTCTTGGCTAAGTTCTTGATGTGATTAAATATATTTAGTTATGCTTTGTGGTTCTGAGATAGGGATGAATGTTAGATCTGATATGTAAAATGATTAGTGCTTGATCTGCAAAACCCGATCTATCTTGTTGTGGCTAAGTGTTGAATTATCTTAGATCTAAGTACTCACTACGATAGTTTGTGCTATCTACGAAGTGTTGTAAGGGTTTAATATTGATGGATAAACCATGTTAGATGATTGTTAAGTGCTATAATCATAGATCTGTATCCTAGCTAAGGTTGCAGACATATGAGTCCTGCAACCACCTCTGCCTCTACCTCAGGTGAAACTTCATCTACTTTGCAGGTGTTGCCGAAAGGGCTGGTAGTTAGGGTTTTTTTGGTGTGCTCTTGAGCATTGAACCCTGGGTCGAACCTTGTGCCAACAAATGGTTTCATTGCCGAGATGTGAAACTGTGATTGCTGGGAACTAAAGAAGAAAAAGCTTTGTGCAAAATAATCTCTGTGCATAGATTTGTCTCCCTAGTGTGCAGTATTCTACTTGACCTGCGAAGCTTTGTGCTAAGAAAGAAAGGTCAGATCTGAAGGAAAGAGGTCAGATATGCAAGAAAAGAGGTTGATACTGAAGAAAAGAAATGAAATATGAACACTTTGTGCTCTAAGAAAGGTAAAAGTAGAAATTTCTACAGAAAAGAGGTAAGATCTATAAGCTCTAGCCTCTAGTAAAGGTAAGAATAGGTCAAGTTTTAGATCTGAAAGCTTTGTGCCCCGTGGAAGAAAATAAGTGAAAATTTTTACTTCTAACATATGGATTTAGGTATGCTTGATAAATTTTGTCTCATCTTAAAAACTAGAGCATTGTTAGATAAAAGAAAGTTTGATATGAATAGGTCTGATAGGAATAGTGAAAGATATGTTATACCTATGCATAGAAAGAGTTTTTGGACTAACCAATAGATGCAGGACCCTAGAAAGAAATTTTTACAGGCTATCCCTTATGATCCTAGCACGCAGTACAAAAAGAGTTGGGGATCATTGAAGAGAAAGAGAGGATTACCTCTTTGCTACAATTGCAGAAGACCAGGACATCTTGCTAAGGAATTCCATGGGAGAAACCCTAGCTGCCTCTGTTGTAAAGCTATGGACCATGAAGTATTGGATTTCCCTAGAATGATTGCTAGACTTGAAAATATGAATATGGAACAAGAAAAATCTGAAGGAGATCATGAGAATAAAATTATAGAAGAACCCCAGAAAGAATCAGAGATCATGTTACTGAAAATAACAGAAACCCTAGATGACCATAAGGATGTCAGTTTGTCAGAGATGTTCAAAGAAAAGGAGAAAATCGAAGTAAGAATAGGAGACTTTGAAATTAAATGTGCTTTGGATGAGGGAACACCGATGAACATTATGACAAAAAGCACTTGGGAAACCCTAGTAAGGCCTGCTCTGGTCCCTTCTCTAGGAACCATCAGATTGTTTAAAGGAAAAATGGTAACCCTATGTGCTAGAATTATCCAGATAGCTATGAGTACCCATGGAACTTTGACAGACGAAGAATTCAAAGTTATTAAATTTATTGAGGACCAGGCCCCATTTCCAACTTTGTTAGGTAGGATATGGATTGAAAAATACTAGATCCAGAGAACAAAAGAAAAGGACGCTCTAGAACAGAAGAAGCAAGAACTCATGGAATTTATGTCTAGAAGGATCTCCTACTTGATGAAAGAACAAGAGGGAAAACCTAAGCCATTGAACACTAGGAACTTGGGTATTGAAGTTATAAGAGCATTAGAGGAACCACAAAAGACTAAAATACCTAATCCATATGATGAAGGAGTATTACCCTTGGATCTGAAGAAAAAACCTAAGCAGCGTGAAGTGACTATATCAAGCAAAGATAAGAATCAGAATGGAAAAAGGATGACCGAGACAAAGTTTATTGGGAAAAAGGATAGGAAGCTAAGTAAGAAGAAGGCCAAAATCGGAAAGTTACAAAAGACTCTAGAGGAAACTTTATAGAAGGAAAAATCACAGGAATCGAGCTTCGTCGGGATATCAGAACAACGACCTATGGCACTTCACCATGGCACCGAAATATAGCCATTGGAAGCCAATATAATCGTTCGAATTCCACTCTGAATGGGTCAAAACACCTTTATGGCTCACCACTAGACCGTTAGACCACACCATATGGATATAACATCAGTTAATGAAACCTCTTATCCGCTGCAAGCCAACTGTTGCTAAGTTTCCCTACTTAGTTCGTCGCACCACGCATCGAAAATACTTTTTCTAAATGAGAATTTGAGCCAGAAACTTGAGATTACTTCACCCTACGATCATTGCCTTGTTCCCATACTATTCATCATAGTCTCTGAATTCATTTTCACACCTGAGCTAGTTGACCCAAGCTTGTATGTCGGACGAGCTCAACACTATTGAGAAAGTAGTTGAAGAAGTTTTGATTGAATTAATGACTGAGAGAGTCATGTCAGAAAGAAGGATGTCTCTAGGTGTGCAAGCATCATCAACAGGAGGAGTCCAAGCCTCTCCCTCTACTGCTCGTAGAGATGGACCTTCTAGAACCACGACCGAGACAAGAACAAAGCACAGAGACAATATTGCAAACTCCAAGTTGATCCCACGCATTCTGTCGATTTACATACCACCTTTGAGAGGAAAGATTAACCGCGACATTGTACCCAGAGATTTTGAGTACACCTTGATCACTTCATATCTTCCAAAAGGGGTGCGCGCAGTATGTGTTGACCAGGATAAGCTCGCAACACTGAAATTTAATGATTTTAACCTTGGAGATCGAAAAATCTATAGCATGTTAGCTCTGCATAAGTACTTAACCAAGAACAAAGGCATAAATCCTAATATTGTCCCACAGTCCTGGACCCAGAACCTCGTGCAGTCCACACTGATCAATGTAATGAAGGTCCCTCACTTTAGCAAGAACCAGGAAGTCAACACATGCGTCAAGTTGTTGTTGTCTTCTTACCATGGCAGATACTTATGGTTGGACCACCACATCACTGTGGATCCGAATCTGATCAATCAGATCACAGGACTTAGCATGCAAGGCCCTGACCCATAGGACTTTTACCTAGGGAATACCTTAGAGCGATAACTAGCGCAGTGAATAAAAGAAACTTATGGAGATGTAGAGAAGGGTACATGAGGCTACAAGGTAGCCTCTATCGAGAGTGACGCAATGCACCTTACCTGTCAGCTAATCGCGAGAAAGTTATTTCGTAGGAATAGACCAACACAGGTGATTGGCTTCATAGTTGACCTTGCAGGGAAGTGCACCGAGGGACTACAGATGAATTGGGCACAATATATTGTAAACCAGTTAGAGATGGATTGTAGAGGAGCACAAGACCAAGGGTATGAGTTCCACTTTAGTTGGTTTCTCATACTCATCGCTTTCATCTCTTGGGAACTGCCAGAGGGAGCCACTTTTCTGGAGATCGAACCTTTCGAACCACTAGCCACAGATTTCTATACGTTGTGGTACTCCAACAACATGAACAAGCAGTGGCATTCCTATGCTATCTTCCACACCTAATTCAACCAACTGAAGAATTCAATTCATTCTACATCACAAATCACCCCAAACGTACTTCATAGGTTTAGAACTTTGATGAAATTTAGCATGGACCACCACTTCACCTGTATTACAGTGCACGGTGATGAGCATAAACAACACCTCCAATCCTACTACAAGTTGACAGAAGATGACTTGGAGGAGATTACCAAGGAATGGTCAGCGGACCTCCTTGTTGCAACGGACCCCATAGACATGTCTGATGAGGAAATCCATGAAGCTATGTTGGATACACCTAGGCAAAGCAAGACTAAGAAGAATGATGAAGTTGAAGATGTCCCTAGCATGTCCACGAAGACCACTTCAATCTCACCTGCGTAGGGAGGTGATGGTGACGAACTAGGTGGCATAGAAGTTGAGAATAATCGAGGCGAGGTTACTCCACCTAGAGAGGAGGATCCCTCCATGAAAATAAAGATTACACCACCAAAACCCTCCTCCCTAAATAAATCTAGGGCCACCTGAACCATGCTTAAATCTACCCTTACCTTGGATGACTTTGACTTCTTAATAGTTGCACTGAATGATGTTTCACTAGAGCTCGCAGAAAAGAAAGAAGCAAAGAAGGAGGATATATTCAATTGAATCAAGGGCGAACTCCAAGAAGTGAAGTAGGCAATCCAGTCTAGCCAAGAAGTTTCTACATCACCCTTGATAAGTGGAACAACATGAACAGGCGATGATCCCACTCAATTACACCAGATTGCTGATAAAGTAGAAGCTCGCCTTCCATGAGCTTAAGAAGACACAACACAAGCCACCCAAGCTTTGATGCAAGCACAAAAAGCACTTCTAGAACAACAAAGTGAGGTAGAATGGGAAAAGCTTGCCTTGAAAGTGAAGTGGGACGAGGAAAAGGCACATTTGCTAGCAAAGCAACTTGAAGTACAAGAAAGGGTTCACAAAGCACTTCACTCTGTTATGGTCATAGAAGATGGAAGACCATCTCCCACAATTGACCCAACTGGAAGAAGTAATCTAGCAACTCCAACAATGCATCACAGATTTGGAGCTCTGCACCATGCTCAAGACCCCCCAATAAATAAGAGATCTAATAGAGGCCACTACTCGAAGAACAGTTGGACGATTAAAACCCTTTTCCTTGGAATGCAAGCAGTTGACCACTAGAAGCACCTAGACTTATGAAACCCTCAGAGAGAATCTAGAATTGCAGACATTGGAGGCATAGCTCCAAGAAGAAAAGCATCATGCAGACATGCTACAGGTGCAGATCAAGATTTTGACCCTAGTTGAAAGAATGAAGAGGTTTACAGAACAATGCACAACCCAACAATAGGTACATATGCTGCAAAGTAAAGTGATGGAAGTCTCCCAACAAATTCAACCAATCCAAGAAAAGGCATGCCGACTATTCACCAAACTTGAAACCCAGGTAGTTGAACTCAAAGAGGTTGTCATCACTGTAGAACAACGCCTGGAAGGACCGCTCAATGACACAGTGATCTGAGAATTCACTGAGCAAGAGGTTGTCGCACTGTAGTAGGTTGAAGCAGCTCGAGCCAAGCTTGAGGAGTTCGAGGTGGAATTGATTAGACCAGAGTGACTCGAGACAAGTCATAGGTGAGTGTTGGGGGCCTGTTGGCCCTTGACCAAGTTTTGAATAATACTTGGTCATATTTTACCATTTTTGGGACTTCGATAGCTTGCCAAAGATGGAGCACAATGCAAAGCAGAAATTAGGGAAACTAGACCTATTTTTGGGTCCCTTTAGGGTTTTGGGTTAATGTAACGGGAAAGGGATGTCGGCCCATGGGTTCACCCACGTTTAGACCCATTTTTGTAATCTATAAATAGATACTTAGGCAATGTAAGAAGAGATAGAGTAGTACATCTATGTGATGTATAGTTGATGGCTTAGTGCCAGGAACTGGATCTGTGTGATCAAATGTATCTTGTAAATGCTCTATGCATGATTGTAAGAAGCTCACAAGTTGTTTTGTGCTGAAGTGCAAGGAAGAACGATCTAGCGAGCTGCACAGATCTTATGTCTTGTGCGAAGAAAGGATTGTTGAAGCTCTGTGTTGTAATTGCTTGACTAAGATAATAAATAATAAGATCTTGTGGACGTAGCCCCAGGGTGGGGGTGAACCATGGTAACTCTGTGTATTGTGCTTTGTGATTTGACCTAATGTGTTTATCTCCTTCTTGGCTAAGTGCTTGATGTGATTAAATAGATTTAGTTATGCTTTGCGCTTCTAAGATAGGGATGAATGTTAGCTCTGATATGTATAATTCTTAGTGCTTAACTTGCGGAACCCAATCTATGTTGGCGTGGCTAAGTGTTGAATTATCTTAGATCTAAGTACTCACTGCGATACTCTGTGTTATCTACAAAGTGTTGTAAGGGTTGAATATTGATGGATAAACCATGCTAGATGATTGCTAATTTATATAATCACAGATCCGTGTCCCATCTAAGGTTGTAGACATCTGAGTCCTGCAACCACCCCTGCCTCTACCTCGGGTGAGACTTCATCTACTTCGCAGGTGTTGCCGAAAGGGACGGTAGTTAGCGTTTTGTTGGTGCGCTCTTGAGAATTGAACCCTCGGTCTTCCCCTATTCCAACAACCATGAAGTTCATTCCATTTTATCATTTGTATTAACCATAAACAATAATGTTGCAGCAACCAAGATCACAAAAAGAAAAACCATGCACAAGAACACAAGAAGTATCACGGGAAACCCTTCTTAACAAGGGAAGAAAAACCAGCCAAATCCTTTGGTATATTATTCAAGAGAAATACATTCACCACCAATAAGACCTAGCACACAAGATGGTGCTCAAACCATAGAATACTAGTGCCCAAGAGAGGTGCACACTTTTCCCAAGAATATGTACTTGCTGAAATTTACAAACTCACATGAAAGATATGATTCCACAATGGAGAATCTACCTTTACTTATACTAGACCGAACCTGCCAGCATAAGTTTCTATTGGCACAACAGGGTGGAGCTCACTAGATTATAATATAATTAATATTAACCAGATTAATTATCTTTTACATTAATTACTAGTCACATTAAGGTGGGGCCGACCTATACCCTTTACATTACAATTAGGATTACAGGTAGGTCTGACTCTTGAACAATGTAGAAAGGGATATGATACACCCACTAGTGCTCATCCACTAGGGGAACATCCATAGGGATGTCCATATCTTTGGCTCACTGCATTACACAGAAGAACTAGTTCTTCACACGTTCACCCATGCTTGTCCACATGCATGTCCACTCAAAAGATCTTCTTTCTCACTGCATCACACATGATAGTCATCTGGAGTTTCTCATCAACTTTGTTTCTCAGAGGAGGATAATAAATCATATTCATTTCTTGTTCTCATGAAGATGCACCCAACACTTTGGGATTTCACACATTCACCTTCTGCTCAGCCACAGGCACGTCCAACTCAGCAGATTGCCTTTCCCATAGGATAATCATCTAGATTTCTTCTCAACTCTCTGAGTGGAGGAGGTCATCTCTATGTTCTAGCTCTGTCTCAGATATGAACCATGTACCCTTCTTAGGGTCTTTCTCTCAGGTTTGTAAGCTGGATAAAGTTTCACATAGCTGCAATGATGCACATATCACAGGTTTGTAAGTTGGAGAATGTCTCACAAAGCCGCAATCATCAACACCCACTATAGTCAGGTGGAATGCCATTTTGGCATAGAGAAAACTGTGGCCATTCTTCAAAAATATTTTTATTGGCCAAAACTTCGACTAGACGTTAGCAAGTATATCAGATCTTGCACTGCCTTCACCATTGCCAAGTCAACCATCAAGAAGCAAGGCTTATACACCCCTCTACCTATTCCTTAGAATCCATGGGATTCCATCTCCATGGATTCCATGTCTATTTTTACATCCACCAAGAACAAAAATGACTGTGTGTTTGTGGTCGTTGATCGATTTTCAAAGATGGCCATCCTCATAGCCTGTAATAAGACTATCACATCGGCTGATACTGCCAAACTCTTATTCGAATGATTTTGGGTTCACTTTGGGATACCACAAACCATCATCTTCGACCGAGACAGTAGGTTCCTCAACACCTTTTGGTCAAGTCTCTGGTCTCTGTTGGACACCAAGCTCACAAAAACTACTTATTTCCACCCGCAAACTGATGGCGAAACTGAGGTTGTCAATCAGATGATTGTGCACATCCTGCGCATGTACAATTCTAAGAATCCATTTACATGGGATGAGAATCTCCCATATGTCCAACACAGTTACAACAGGGCTCTCCATAGTTCCACCGACCATAGCCCATTTCAGGGTGGTTGTAGGACTCAGATGTCTACAACCTTAGCTGGGACACTGATATGTGATTATATATTTTACAGGGCACTTAGCATAGATCCTTCATCAATATTTAACCCATTTGGTACTTCGCAAATAGCACAGAGCAGTGTAGTGAATACTTATACTAAAGATGATTCATTACTTAGCCATAGAAATATAGGTTAAATTCAACAGATCAAGCACTAAACATATTATATATTAGATCTAACGTTCATTCATATATCATCAACACAAAGCATAACTAGATATATTTAATTATGTCAATCACTTACGCAAGAAATGGATAAACACATTATAATGAAGCACAAAGCACTATACACACCGTTACCGTGGACCACCCCCACCTCGGGGCTACGTCCACAAAGTCTTCTTTATATTATCTTGGTCAAGCAGTTACAACATAGAGCTTCAATGACCCTTACTTCACACAGGACAAAAGATCTACGTAGCTCACTAGATCCTTCTTCCTTGCTCTTAAACACAAGACTACAACAAATTTCACTTAGCTTTCCGATATCATGCACATAACACTCTAAGATACATCTAATCACACAGATCCAGTTACTAGCACTAAGCTTCAACTATACATCACATAGATGTACTACATTACTATCATACTGCTTCTCCCCTATTTACATTGCCTATTTATATATTACAAAATGGGCCTAAGTGTGGCTAGACCCACGGGCCAACATCCCTTTCCCATTACATCAATCCAAAACCCTAAAATGGACCAAAAAATAGGTCTTTCTTCCTTAATTTCCGCTTCGCATTGCGTTCCTTCCTTGGCAAGCTATCACAATCCCAAAAGTGGTCAAATATGACCAATTGTTCTTCAAAACTCTACCAAGGGCCAAAAATCCCCTAACACTCACCTATGACTTGTCCCGAGTCACTCAAGTCTGAAAAATTGCACTTCGAACACCTTGATATTGGATCGAGCTACTTTGACCTGCTGCAGTGCAACTGCCTCTTGTTCAATAAATTCTTGGATTACTGTGTCATTGAGAAATCCTTCTAGGCATTGTTCTGCAGTGATGACACCTTGTTCAAGTTCAACTCCTTGGATTTCAAGTTTGGCAAACAGTTGGCATGCCTTCTCTTGGAGTGGTTGCAGTCATTGAGAGACTTCCATTACTTTACTTTGCAATGTGTGTACTTGTTGTTGGGATGTGCATTGTTCTACAAAACTCTTCATTCTTTCGAATGGGGTCATAGACTTCAACTGTTCTTGTAGCACATCTGCATGTTACTTTGCTTCTTGGATTTGTGCCTCCAATGTATGAAATTATAGATTCTCTGCAAGGGTTTCATAAGTCTGGGTGCTTCTAGTGCTTAGCTGCCTACATTTCGAAGCCAAAGTTTTTAATTGGTCAACTACACTTTGAGCAGTGGCCTCTCTTAGATATCTTATCTCTTGGGGTGTCTCAGGCATGATGCAGAGCTCCAGATCCGTGATGCACTGTTGAAGTTGTTGGATTACTTCTTACAGTTGGGTCACCTGCTATGGGACATGGTCTTCCATATTCACTTCTATGATCATCATAGAGCGCAATGCTTTGTGAACTCTTTCTTGTAATTCAAGTTGTTCTACTAACAAATGGTCCTTACTCTGTTGTAACTATGCTTTTTCCTCCTCCCACTTCTCTTGTAAGTCAAGTTTCTCCTATTCTTTCTTCCTCCGTCATTCTCCATGTGCGCTCTGTTCTTGTCCCAAAGCCTAGGTGGATTTTGTTATGTCTTCTTGAGCTCATCGAAGGAAAGCTTCGACTTTCTCGACGATATGGCGTAATTGAGTGGGCTCATCACCTATTCCTAGTATTTTCCTTGTTAAGGGCACCGTAGAAACTACTTGGCTGGGCTGGAGTGCCTGCTTCACTTCTTTGAGTTCGCCCATGATCTGGCGGAATAGATCCTCCTTCTTTGCTTCTTTCTTTTCTGCGAGCTCTAGTGAAACATCATTCAGTGTGGAAATTAAGAAGTTGAAATCATCCGGGGTAAGGGTAGTTTTAAGTGTGGTCCATGTGGCCTTAGCTTTCTTTTGGGATAAGGGATTTGGTGGGGTAATATTCCTTTTCTTGGAGGGATCTTCCTCATCCTTAGGCAGAGTAACCTTGCCTTTGCTCTGTTCAACATCTGTGCCCCCTAGTTCTTCGTCATCACCTCCCTTCGCAGGTGAGAGTGAAGAAGTCTTCATGGATGTGTTGTGGATATCTTGAACTTCCACATCCTTCTTAGTCTTGCGTGGTCCTGCTATATCCAGCATAGATTCAGGGCTATCTACGTCGGACATCTCTGCGGGGTCTGCTGCAATAGGGAGGTCTTCCAACCATTCCTTGGTAATCCCCTCCAAGTAATATTTTGTCAGCTTGTAATATGACTGGAGTTGTTGTTTGTGATCATCAATGTGCGTTGTGATGTAGGTGAAGTGACGATCTACGCTGAATTTCATCAAAGGTCTAAAAATATGAAGCATGTTGGGTGTGATGCGCGATGTAGACTGAATGAAATTATTCAACTGAGTGTAGTAAGCGTGGAAGACGACATTGGACTGCCACTGTTTTTTCATGTCGCTGGAGTACCACAACATACATAACTTCGCAACCAGTGATTCGAAGGGTTCAATCTCTGAGAAAGTGGCTCCCTCGGGCAGTTCCCAAGCGATGAAATCGATGAGTATGAGAAACCAGCTAAAGTGTAACTCATACCCTTGGTCCTTCACTTGTCTACATTCAAGATCTAGTTGATTTATAAGGTATTTTTCCCAGTTCATTTGTAGTCCCTCCGCGCACTTCCCTGTGAGGTCAACTACAAATCTGGTTACCTGTGTAGGTCTGTTTTTTTGGACTAACTTCCTTGAGATAAACTGGAAACCAAAATGCATTGTTTCATTCTAAATGGAGGCTACCTTGTAACCTCACATTCCTTTCTCCATATCGCCATATGTGTCTTTTATTCGTTGAGCGAGAGCGCGATCTGTGGTCTTTCCTGGGTAAAATTCCTGTGGGTCAGGGACCTGCATGCTTAGCCCAGTGATCTAATTAATCAGAATCAGATCCGCAGTGATGCAACGGTCCAACCATAGGTATCCTCCATGGTAGCAGGACAACAACAGTCTAATGTATGCATTTACTTCCTGATGCCTCCCGAAATGTGGAATCTTCATCACATTGAGGAGGGTTGACTACGCAAGGTTATGGGTCCATTGTTGCAGTACAATCTTGGGGTTCTTTCCTTTTGTAATAGTCAAGTACTTGTGCAGGGATAGAATACTATATACCTTGTGATATCCATGGTTGAAATCACTAAATTTCAGCGTAGTGAGATTCTCCTGGTCAGCAAGAACTGTGCACACCCCTTTCTGGAGGTATGCAGTGACTACAACATAGTCGAAGTCTCTAGGTACAGTGTCTCGATTCACCGTTCCACTTAGTGGTGGGATATATTTAGGAAATATTCTTGGGATCATTTTCATAGTGGTGAAGTTGTTTCCAAGCTTAGATCGTCTTTCCGAAGGCGGTCAGGATGGTCCTGCTTGAGCAGTGGAGGGGGAAGCTGACAGTGCACCCAAGGACGATGCCTGTACACTTGTAGACATTCTATGTTCTAACATGATTCTCTCAGTCATTAAATCAATTAGAACTTATTCAACAATTTTCTCAGCAGCGCTGAGCTCCTCCGACATACAAATTTGAGTCAGCTGGCTCGTGTGCAAAAGGAATTCAGAGACTACAGTGAATAGTAAGGCAATGATCTCAAGGTAAGTAAATATTAGGGTTCATGCTCAAATTCTTAGTTAGCAAAAAGTATTCTCAGTGCGTGACGTGATGGGTTAAGTAGGAAATCTCAGCAACGGTCTTCTTGCAATGGACATGGGGCCTTCATTAACTCTATTCTATCCATTTTGGTGCTATCCAATGGTCTAGTGGTAACCCATAACTGCTTTCTGATCCATTTGGAGCGACGGTCGAATGGGTATATTGGTTCCAATGACTATATTACTTCGTCATGACGAAGTACTCTATGTCGTTGTTCTGATATCTCAGTGAAGCTCCAATTCTGCAATTCTTCTTGCTGCGAAGTGTCCTCTAGAACCTCTTGTAATCTTACAGTATTAGCCCTTTTCTTTCTTAACTTTCTATCCTTCTTCCCAGTGAGCTTCATCTTAGTAATTATTTTACCATTCTGATGTTTATCTTCTGTGTTCTTAGTTACTTCATGATGTTGAAAGTCTTTCCTAGGGTTCCTTGATAATACTACTTCTGTATCAAAAATAGGTAACTCGATCTTCTGCGAGTCCTCAAGTGTTCTCTTAGCTTAGTCATCAGACTTGCTAATATTAGATATCTGCGATCTGCTCTTCTTTTCTTCAATCAAGTGCACGATCCTTCTCGTCATAAAGTATTTTAACTCTTACTTCTTTTGTTCCAAAACTTTTTCTTCTTCTTTTCGTCTGGTTTGTTCTCTATCAATCCAAGGTTTTCCTATGAGCATGGTAAATAGGATGTTGTCTTCAACAAATTTAATGATCTCAAAGTATTCCTCTGTAAAAGTTCCATTGACAGTCAAAGGTATTCGAGTGAGCCTTCCACATAGGTTTACTATCTTTCCTCTGAAGAAACTTGTTCCTCCTAGGGAAGGAATCATGGTAGGCTTTCCTATAGCTTCCCAAGTTCTTTCTGGCATAATTTTCACTTGTGTTTCTTCATCAATAGTACATTCAATGTCAAGGTCCCCTATTCTTGATTCTATATTATCCTTTTCTTTGGAGATCTCTGATAGCCTAACATGTCGATGGTCATTCAAGGTATCTTTCATCTGTAGCAATATATTTTATGATTCTTTCTGGGTTTCTGCTTTAATATTGGTCTCTTGATCTCCTTTAGGGTTTGCTTTCTCCATATTCAACTTCTCAAGACTAGAAATCATTCTAGGGAAATGCAGTACTTCAAGGTCCATGGCCTTACAATAGAGGCAACTAGGTCTTCTCCCAGGGAATTCCTTAGCAAGATGTCTCGATCTTCTGCAATTATAACAGAGGATTAATCCTCTCTTTCATTTAGATGTTCCCCAACTCCTTTTGTACTGTGCACCAGGATCATGGTGGCTAGCCTGCAAAAAACTCTTTCTAGGATCCTGCATCCACTTGTTAGTTCAGAGATTCTTTCGATGCATAGGTATAACATATCTATCACTATACTTATCAAATATATTCATATCAAACTTTCTTTTATCTATTAGTGCCCTAGTTTTGAAGCTAGGACAAAATCTATCAAACATGCCCAGATCCATGATTTAGAAACAAAACAATTCCACTTATCTTACTTCTATAGAGCACAAAGCTTCCAGATCTAAGAATTTTTGTTAGATTTAGGGTGAATTCGTAGAATATTAGTCTCTTTTAATTTTTCCAATAATTAAGACAAATTAGATCTGTAAATCAAAGATAGACCACATGTAAAGAAGACTGCAGCAACTTAATAAAGGAGCTCAGATCACATATGCAATATAAACTCAGATTTAAGAAACAGATCTAAACACTGTATATATAGGATTAAACACTCAACTCGGATCTGGAACTTAAACAGAGATAACAACATATAGAAGAATAGATCTATAACAGTCAGTGGCAACTTATAGAAACAACTCAAAACTCATAAGAAAATAGTTCAGATCATAGATAGTAAAGAACAAATCTTTAAATTCAACAACAGATCTATATAATAACCAGTTTTCAGATCTAAAGACACTGCCTAAACATTCCACGGCATATACATCTTTAGATTCACACCATTCAAACTAGATTAGATCAGTCCTGAAGCAAATTCAAATTCAGATAGGTGAACCACATACCTGATACAACAACCTACCAATGAAGATGTCACAGTAACCACAAAAGGAGTAGATCCGGTTGTTATGCTCAGACAAAGRTTCAGTTCAGGAWCAACTGAGATCTCTATGCCAAAGATAGAAGGAACTTTCATGCCATCAAGCCTAAAGGCCACAGGGAACAACACAAAGAAAAGCCAAACCCTCCCAGTAAAAGACTTAACCAATAAACCCTTGTTTCAACAGAGAACTGGACTGAAACCTTCATGTAAGCCTCAACACAAGGCACCCCACACTTTATTCTAGCAAAAAGGGACATAGGCTATAGGTCTCTCCTCACTGCAAACAAAAGGGAGTCATATGGCTGTAACCTAAAGAATACAAGGTTCCGCACCTTGTAGGCTATAGGTCTCTCCTCACAGCAAACAAAAGGGAGTCATATGGTTGTAACCTCAAGAGTAGAAGGTGTCGCACCTTGCACACAGCCCACACACTAGAGACTCCACTTTAGTAGTCTTTAAGGAGACCCGTGGCTACTCAAGACATCAACCCTGCAAAGAAAGGGAAACCATACCTAGCAGCCATTCCTTACAGTACATAGGAAGAGGAAGGTTCTGAAAAAACCCTCACAACAATTTCTAGGGAGGCCGCACCCACTCCTAGCACAAGCTTCAAGAAACAGACAAACAAAAGGGACTGGAACTGAAAAGGGAGGTCGCTGCTACAGCAATGGGAGGCTGTAGCTTCAGTTGGAGGAGGCCGCAGAAAAACTTGGAGGAGGCTGCAGTTAAGAAGTTGTTCACACAAGAGGCCGCAGCTACAGTAGATACCAAGGAGCCATTTCTCACAGCAAAAGGCAAAGGCTGCTCCCACAGCAAGACAAATATGTCGCAGGCTAGAGGAGAGGATCAATGCTAGCACAAGAGCATAATAAAAGGTGAAACAAAAGTGAGAGGGGAGGTTTTATTAAATAGTGCTTAGGTTAGGGTTAGGGCAAGTTAAGTTAACTTTAAAAAGTCACTTGTTTAAATTCCAAATTTAAACATGTGACAATAATATTTAATTTAACTTTAAACATTACCCCTTAATAAACCAACAAAAACCCCAAATCAATCAACCAAGGGTACAGGAGGGTTTGCAAAGTGGCATTACTCATTCCTTCATANCAAGTAGCCCCAGGTCTTTTCCTGAGGTCTTATACACCAAGGTCAGAGACCAAGGATCAACCCATGCCCCAGGAATGGGCACCCTGGACCCAGTCCAGGGGCCCTAGACATATCTAGGGTCTTTAATATCTTGGTCCCAGACAAAGAAACCCAATGCCCCAGGCATGGGTACCCTCGACCCAGTCCAGGGGCCCTAGACATATCTAGGGACTTCAATCTCTTGGTCCCAGACCAAGAAACCCATGCCCTAGGCATGGGTACCCTGGACCAAGTCTAGGGGCCCTAGACATATCTAGGGACTTCAATCTCTTGGTCCCAGACCAAGACACCCATGCCCCAGGCATTGGTACCCTGGANGACCATGTCCAGGGGCCCTAGATCACAACTAGGGTCTTATCCACCAAGGTACACAACCAAGGATCAATCCAAGCATGGAGCAAGGATTCCCTGGAACACATCCATCGGCCCTAGAACACATCTAGGGACTTATAACAGCTTGGTCCCAGACCAAGAACCCCAATCATGTACTGGGGGCCCTAAGAAGGGTCTTTTTCCATGGCACTGACTGTTTGGTCCCAGACCAAGTACCCCAGGAGTGCACTGGGGGCCCTAAATCTCGTCTAGGGTCTTAGCCATCCTCCAGGAGAATGGCTCTTGCAACTGCTATAAATTTAACACTCCCTCTCAGCAAGAGAGGCATTATCAGCTACACCAAGCTTGTCATGAAAGTATGCAAAGTTTATCAATGACAATGGCTTGGTGAAAATGTCTACTATCTATTCTGTTGTCGGAACATACTGAAGGCTGAGAACTTTCGTCTGAATCATATCCTGGATATAATGATATCTCATTTCAATGTGTTTCGATCTGTCATGAAACACCAAGTTCTCTGTGAGATTTATACCGCTCTGATTGTCACAGTGAATAACTGTGGGCTTGAGCTCTGACCTTTATAAGCCTGAAAGTAGCTTCCTGAGCCACACTACTTCTCTGCTAGTAGTACTAGCAGCAATGTATTCTGCCTCTGCAGTGCTTTGGGCTACGGAGCCTTGTTTCCTGCTGAACCAGGGAATCATGGATGAACCAAGACTGAAGCAATATCCAGAAGTACTCTTCTGGTCCACAACACTGCCCATCCAATCTGAACTTGTGAAACCATGGAGCCATATACCTCTACTTGAGGTGTATCTGAGACCGTATCTCAAAATGTGTTTCACAGAAACCATATGTAAATGATTCGGTTCACTTACCGTATACCAGATGTCTATTCTCGTATATACGAGATAAATCACTGATCTGTGAGGTGAGAACTTTTGGATCTGAGCTTGTGGCCTGACCTCGTAGATTCTTTAAATTAGAGATCATTTGTGTGCTCATGTATTTGCAGTTTCTCCTGCCAAAACTGTGAAGCACATCAATTACATATTTTCCCTGTGAGAGATAGATGAAGATTTTGAACAATCTTCACATAAGGATGATCTCAAAAATTTGTCATACCGAGCTCCCAGAGTTATAATCCATGAGGTTCTTTTCATGGATAGCTTCTTGTTTTACTTCACTATTAAAAACAAGCTTAACATTTTTCAGATGAAGTATCCAAAACAAGAAAGTGACAAAAGGATCCTGAAGAAGGTAAGGATCTTGTCATAGGTTATGAGTCACAAGTATATCCTCTTTAAAAACCATACATCATTCTTTACTATTACAATAACCTTCCTTATTTCAAATTAGGAAGTTTCTGAATCAATCATGATTCACTTCATCTAGAGACCCAGAATACAAGAGGCTTTTTGCTTCCTTTAATATTTCTTGGCATCACGCTGGTTTCTTCTCAAAGAAACTGATAGAATTCTTGGATTCTATTAAGTTGTTGATTCTGTTGTTGGAAAAGGACTAACCCTTATTCAGAGACTGCTCCCTCTGCATCCAAGAAAACTGCCTTTCTGTCAGTTTGCTCCCTCTGTCAATTTGCTCCTTCTGAACATTTGATTCTGATCAGGTGTCTTAACTTTTCAAGGTGTTCTTGATGCCAATATGGGATGAAAAGCTGACTCAGACTTCTGAGTTCCTGTGCCAATGACTCAAATACAAAAATGATATCAGTAGGGTCTCCTCAAAACAAAATTTATCCCATCTACGAAGGTACACAGTTGGACTCTTTGACTAAAAGAAATAGCCCAAGGTTAGATGTTGTCTTTCATAAAAGATCAACGGACAGCCAGGTTTCCAATCAAGGAGAAGGGCTTAACCTTTATCAAAAAAGTAGGTGCTGGGATCATAACTTCTTTGTTTATATGAGATTCTGACAATACATAGAGATGACAACAAGGTAATCTCTTCTTGAAGTCATAAGTAGTCATGTAAAATGAGGTGTACATGAAACTTGCTTAGGCTTGAGATGAGCATGAGCTTCGAATTATGCTACTGACTCAAAATTAACCAGGACTTCTACAGAAATAAAATTTGTCAACTAACTTTAATATCCATAAGTGAATCACTTACAGTCCTGTGCATACTCATCCATAAGAAAATATGTCAAAGAGTCATCTTATTCAAAGCTAAGTACCAAAATCATTTTACTCAATGTAATGTGGTCAGTTTTAAAACTTGTTTAACATGAAACATGAGTATGCATAAGGTGTTGTCAATTTCACAGTTTAAGAATCTCATTACAATATAATGCTACTCTTGACTGTGCCTTCAACCTCCCTACACACAGAACAAGACTGATACAGAGTAAGTACACTTCTTTGTCGAAGAGAAACTGCAGTGTACTACTGTGCTGCTGAAGTAAGAACACCTTCAGAGCAACATGGTTACTCTAACCTCTTATAGTCTAAACTTTAAACTTTAGGGGAGTACAACCTGCTTCAGAAAGGATCATAGCTTTAGTGCATATACACAGTGGCATAGTTAACTTGCTTTACACAGTGAAGCAACTAGACATGGAGACTATACAAGTGTCAAGACTGATAAGGTTTACATGATTATACTTCCAATTACACAAAAACAAGATTATCACCTATCATCTTCAGATGATGATTGTTTTCCAGGCATTTTGCATCAGTCTTTTCCAGGCAATTTGCATCAGTCTTTGGACTAGATCTGATCTTCTTTTAGCTAAGTTTGTCATTTAAACTTCAGTCAACAGTATAAAAGAAAAGTCTTTGTAAACTAGGGAATTCACTGTCCTCTAGAATTTCTTTGATAAAGAGACTTTCCCAATCTTGCATTAGACACTCCATAAAAGATCAAGTAGGCTTTCAAAATTTCAGCTCACACAAGTATAAGCAAGATAATCATTCACTGTCTCCTTTATATCAATCAGTCTAGATAAAGGATTACTTCTTGTCAAGAGGCTTGATCAATAAATAGAGCAAAGATATAGAAGAGAGAAAAGCTTGAACATGCAAGTTACAATGGTTAGGCTTAGCATGCATCTAGTATTGTGATTCCAAAAATAGGGAGCTCTTAGCCTTTAAACAAAACAAAGAAAACATGAACTTGTTCATAGCCATAGGCAAACCCACAGTCATTCAAACCCTTAATAATATCTTACTCATTAAGAGACAAAACCAAGGAGTATCACCTGATGGTAAGGACATATGCTAGAGACAGAACTTCAATATGACAATGGTTTAGATTCCTTTCCAAAGTCTTCTGATCTGCAAAACAAATACTCATACCCAATGTAGGATCTACGTGGGCTCAAGACTTCTTCTTGAGATCCTTTCTCGTCCATAGCTCTGAAACCATGTTAGATTTAGGGTGAATTCATAGAATATTAGTCTCTTTTAATTTTTCCAATAATTAAGACAAATTAGATCTGTAAATCGAAGATAGACCACATGTAAAGCAAACTGCAGCAACTTAATAAAGGAGCTCAGATCACATATGCAATATAAACTTAGATTTAAGAAACAGATCTAAACACTGTATCTATAGGATTAAACACTCAACTCAGATCTGGAACTTAAACAGAGATAACAACATATAGAAGGATAGATCTATAACAATCAGTGGAAGCTTATAGAAACAACTCAAAACTCATAAGAAAATAGTTCAGATCATAGATAGTAAAGAACAACTCTTTAAATTCAACAGCAGATCTATATAATAACCAGTTTTCAGATCTAAAGACACTGCCTAAACATTCCACAACATATACATCTTTAGATTCACACCATTCAAACTAGATTAGATCAGTCCTGAAGCAAATTCAAATTCAGATAGGTGAACCACATACCTGATACAGCAACCTACCAATGAAGATGTTACAGTAACCACAAAAGGAGTAGATCCGTTTGTTATGCTCAGACAAAGATTCAGTTCAGGATCAACTGAGATCTCTATGCCAAAGATAGAAGGAACTTTCATGCCATCAAGCCTAAAGGCCACAGGGAACAACACAAAGAAAAGCCAAACCCTCCCAGTAAAAGACTTAACCAATAAACCCTTGTTTCAACAGAGAACTGGACTGAAACCTTCATGTAAGCCTCAACACAAGGCACCCCACACTTTATTCTAGCAAAAAGGGCCATAGGCTATAGGTCTCTCCTCACTGTAAACAAAAGGGAGTCATATGGCTGTAACCTCAAGAGTAGAAGGTGCCGCACCTTGTAGGCTATAGGTCTCTCCTCACAACAAACAAAAGGGAGTCATATGGCTGTAACCTCAAGAGTAGAAGGTGTCGCACCTTGCACACATCCCACACACTAGATAATCCACTTTAGTAGTCTTTAAGGAGACCTGTGGCTACTCAAGACATCAACCCTGCAAATAAAGGGAAACCATACCTAGCAGCCATTCCTTACAGTACATAGGAAGAGGACGGATCTGAAAAAACCCTCACAGCAATTTCTAGGGAGGCCGCACCCACTCCTAGCACAAGCTTCAAGCAGCAGACAAACAAAAGGGACTGGAACTGAAAAGGGAGGTCGCTACTACAGCAATGGGAGGCCGCAACTTCAGTTGGAGGAGGCCGCAACAAAACTTGGAGGAGGCCACAGTTAAGAAGGTGTTCACACAAGAGGCCGCAGCTACAGTAGATACCAAGGAGCCATTTCTCATAGAAAAAGTCAAAGGTTGCTCCCACAGCAAGACAAAGATGCCGCAGGCTAGAGGAGAGGATCAATGCTAGCACAAGAGAATAATAAAAGGTGAAACAAAAGTGAGAGGGGAGGGTTTATTAAATAGTGCTGAGGTTAGGGTTAGGGCAAGTTAAGTTAACTTAAAAAATTCACATGTTTAAATTCCAAATTTAAACATGTGACAATAATATTTAATTTAACTTTAAACATTACCCCTTCATAAACCAACAAAAACCCCAAATCAATCAACCAAGGGTACAGGAGGGTTTGCAAAGTGGCATTACTCATTCCTTCATATCACATGGTGAACCTATTACTTTATCATCACTGCATATGGGACT